>CABHPP010147739.1:25016-38935 GCA_902168425.1 Peromyscus attwateri | reverse complement strand
GAGAGAGAGAGAGAGAGAGAGAGAGAGAGAGAGAGAGAGAGAGACAGAGAGAGAGAGAGAGACAGAGAGACAGAGAGACAGAGAGACAGAGAGACAGAGAGACAGAGAGAGCGAGCACATTCATGTAACACATGTTCAGGTGCCTCAGGGCCAGGAGAAGGTGTCAGGTTGCCTAGAGAGGAAGTTACAGGAAGTGGTGAGCTGCCCAACATAGGTCCTAGGAACTGAACTCAGGTCCTCTGAAAGAGCAGCAAAGTCACCTCCAAAGTCAATTATTTTATTTGTTTAATTATATGCACAGTGTATACATGAGTGCAAGTAGATATCAGAAGAGGGCATGAAATCCTCTAGAGCTAGAGGTACAGGTGTTTGTGAGCCACCTGATGTAGATACTGGGAACAGAGCATAGATTCTCTGCAAAAGCAGTATATGCTCTTTTATTTAGACTAATTCGATCATTATTCTAAATCTATCAGTTTACACAGATTAATTATTAGCTGATTTGCTTTTATTGCATATATTTTAAAATATAATTGCTTAACTAATATATGTTAAAAGTTCTGAATTTAACCCATTTTTTTTCTTTCTCTTATTATGTTTTTATAAGAATGTAGACTCTATAGATCCTAAACAGCATTCATGGTCCCCACAGTAGTTGCAGAGTTAAGAAAGTCATTTCCCTGTGCTTAGGGTTACCTTGGCAATGCCTATAAATTATCCTCTAGTAGTTTAATTAATTCTGACTTACATAATTTAGTGTTTATATTCATCTTAATTACATTTGTTTTAAAAGGTCTTGAAGGTACTTATATCACCAAAGTGGGTCCCTTATGTTTCATTTTTCTTTTACATTCATAGAATTTTAATATGATGTTTTATCTGCCTTACTAGTAGTTTGATATGCTAATTTATGTCATTCAAATATCAAGCTGAACAGATTTTCATGATGGATAGGACTTTAGGGATGAAGGCTCATTCCACTCTGCTGGCAAATCTAAAAGTTTTACATGGTGAGAGAGGTGGAATCACCAACTAATGAGACATATCTAGGGATTCAAGTGTTGTTCATCCCACAGCTACAGCCACTGCTAATAAACAGATGCACTTAAGGCTAGTAAGAAGTGTTAGTATACAGCTTCACTTCATTTATATTCATCACTAGTGATTAAGATTTGTTCTGTACTAGATGTAAGGGTGTGAATAAATCTGACAGTTCAGTGGGAAAGTTACAGAGTAAGAAAGCAAACATTACCATGGGTATTGATAGAGTCTTAAGTTTTCACACTTTGTGGAAAAATTAGGAAAGAAGCACACCTTGTACAAAAATTATTCTACTTTGACAAAGTGTTGTGCGAATTGAGGCAAGTACATGATGAGGAGAAGAAAAGAGAGGCAAGAGCAATGTGTTACAGCTGGATAGTGTATAAACATGACTGCTCCATGGTAAAGACCATTTCCAATAAAGGGGAAGGTCTTTATTGTAGACATGAAAGAGAAAGCAGCCAGTGGCATCAGGAAGAGAGAGGAAAGTAGCCTACTGAACATGACCAACAGACTGGATGTGGCCATGAGAGAAATAAGAGTAGAGCAGAGAGAGGGAATGAGGGACACAGTGAGAGGGAAAATGAGGGAAAGCAGAGAAAGGGAGAGGAAGTAAAGGAAGAGGAAAAAGACTGGAGGCAAAAAAAAGAGGAGGAGGAGGAGGCAGCATAGCTGAGATAGCAGGATTATGAGAATGAGTAGGTGGGGGAGGGAAACTCCTGCACTGGAGGGACCTTAGGGCAGGGGAGGAGGTGAGAAGAGCTAGGATGCTAGAATGGACTCTGAAATGTATAACAGGTACTTGTGATACTGAGGGAGCCTGGAGGCCTCCACATGTTTTGGAATGCTGGTAGGTACCACAGATAGCCATCTGAAGCAGCAGAAGTGTCTGCTAGTGATAGGGGAAATGACTCCTTTTATTAGAGGGGAATTGACTTCAGATTCTCCTGAGGAATGCCAACTTTTGTCCAACCCCAGAATTTGGGGATATGGAGTTTCCTTTAGATAGACAGGATATATGGTGTAGAATCAGCTACTGTGCAGAAAATATTCTGGTTCATATGATGAAATGAATGAATGCTGGGGTTGACAGAGGTCAGTGTGGGTAGCACAAATGACCAAGGATTATGGGAAGCTTTGCATAAAGGGAGCTACATAGGTGATAAAAAACTGATTTTTTTAAAAAGGTGTAAATACTTCCTACTCAAAGTGTCCACCCCTGTGCATGGCCATCTATCCATCTAAGACTTCAAGTGTCTCTCTGATATTAGCCAATACCAGAATTCAGATGGCTCCCAGTTCTTGTACCACCTGATAACAAATTGAGCACAATCAGATGCAGCAGAAACAAAGATATTTATCAAAAATAGGTACAGTTCCAAGAGAAGTGGGCAGGAGCAAAAACAAAGATCAATAGCTCACTGCATAAAGAATAGAGGAGGTTTTAGTATCACATAGAATGTGCTTTGTGGCTCTTTGCATAATGTGGGTTTTCTCTCTATTACATGTAATTAATAAAAGTTAAAACATTATACATTTAATTAGCATCTTAAATCTCCACTGAGGGGCCAAGTGTTTTAGTATTAGAATGAGCCATAAGTCACATTTTTCTCTCTACACTGCCTCTACACTCCCATCAGTGACTGGGTTCAGCTGATCTGAGTTTTTGCATATGCTAATTTTGTGAGGTTTGTAGCAAAGCCTTTCAGACATTACAATCCAGCCTGTTCTCCTTCCTCATCTCTAACTATTGATTCTTCCACCAAGGTTGCATTATCTGATAGGAGATTTAAAAGAGGATATTTGACACATAAAGCTCTTTTCCTTTTCCTCTCATCCCAGTTCTTGAAGAAAGAGTGATCTGCAAGAATCATAGATTCCACAATCTCTATCTATCTTTCTATCTATCTATCTATCTATCTATCTATCTATCTATCTATCTATCTAACTATCTCCCTGTTTCTCACTCTCTCTGTGTATGATATATTTGTTTGTGTGGGCGTGTGTTATTTATGTATTCATATAGATACATACACAATTCTGTGCAGATGACCATGTATATGATGTCAGTGGTAGACATTGGGTGCCTTTTTGGGTCATTTCCAACCTTATATTTTTCAAGGCAATGTTTCTCACTGAACATGAGTTCATCAATTCAGTTAAGCTAGAAAATGAGATCCAAGAACTATGCCTTTTGTCTTTCTATCTGCCCCAGTACTGAGATCACAAGTATACATTGTGTTGAGTTTTCACATGGGTCCTCGGGATCAGAACCCAGGTCCTGATCCTTACACTAATGGCACTTTATCAACTAGGCCATTTCTCTAACTCTTTCAATTGTGCTCAAGAATAGACAATGTGGAGTGGTGGGATCCTCTACCCCACAAAAAAAATAAAAAAAATAAAATAAAAGCAAAGTTTATTCCATTGCAGTTTGCCTATGGTAAGGAAGTCAAGGTCTTAGTATAAGAGTTCAAGATCAGAAATCCCTTTCTCTTAAATATCAGTGAAGTTTTTACAATTTTCTATCAATAACAATTAGTAATAACAAAAACAATATTATAATTGATATATTAATATGGTTTCATATTGTAATTATAGCTATATTAGGATATGTTGATTTACATATCAAAAATCAGTTCAAATTAATATCAAATTCTTAAGGGGTGGACAACCCACTTGAGCTTATTTCTCAACACTGTAGAAGTTTGCATTACCATGACAGTGAGCATTCACATGAGTTTTAAGGGAGGAAACAGTTTGAACTATCTGATGCATATAACTTGTCTCTGCATGGTCCTTCTCTATTTTCCTGCCCTGACTTGAAGCCTATTGTCCAGGTTAGGGATCGCTGAGCACTCAGAGAACAAAAGCATCACTGAACTGACAGGAAGCTGCCATCCAAACACATGTGGATATTGTACATAAGTGAAAAATAATTGCCTACTGGGCACTATTTACTGAATTTTGTTACTGCTTATTGGAGCAGTTAGTGTAGAAATGTGTGGCATCATTACTGAGCATCCATCAACTGTCGATATCGATTGGTTAGCTCAGTGGACTTGGATTTCCTGGTGCTTTAAATTACTTGGAAGGTAGCTATTACTCTAGCCACAGGGAAGTAATTGAAGTGCTACAATCAAGGAGATAATATGATCTAATTTAAGGTTTTAGAAATATCACCTTGGTTGGCAGGGGGAAATGAGTTAAAATAGATTAACTGTGGTGTTTAAAGGACACTGGAAAGTGAGGCAGAGTAAGAAATTATGATAGCTCTGCCAGGAGAAACAGCAAGAATTGGAAAGAGTGATAGGAAATGGAGTTTGGAGGGATGACTGAAAGAATGGATTGTTTCCATTTTCTCCTATGGAATGAAGAATAACAATGATAGAGCTTTCCAAAATTAGCTTTGAACTCAGAACTGTGCTAATATTCCACTGTGTGGCTGTGTCTAAAATATACTTAAGGTCTATTTCTTAACTTGTATAGAACATCTCCCAGATGACAATTTCTCCTAAAAGAAAAAGTACAGGGAGAGAATTTAGTTACATATAATTAATAGTTCTGATCATCTATTTCAGGAAATTAGGAAAAGTGCTTTCAAACATTTGAAAATAAGGCTTTAATGAAAGCTATAAGTACCTTAAAGAGTTCCCAGATGCAAGGCTCTACAAGTATTTATAAAATAACATCAGGTTATAAGTTGTGTATAGGCAGATGCATGACCTCACCATGGTATGGTCAAGAGAAAGGATTTTACTGTGGATATGAAAGAGAACAGCCAGAATCCAGAGCAGAGAGAAAAGAAAGTAAACTGAACATGGCCAACAGACTGGACCTGGTCATGAAGAAAGCAGAAACAGAGCAAAGGAGAGACAGAGGAACATAGAAAGAGGGAGAGTGCAGAGGAGACAGAAAAAGAAGGAGGGAAAAGGAGAAATAGCAGGGAAGACAGAGAGAGAGAGAAAGAGAGAGAGAGAAAAGAGAGAGAGAGAGAGAGAAAGAGGATTATAAGGAGAATCAGTAGCTGGGCTGGAAGGAGTTTAGGGTGGCAAGGAGGTAAGAAGAGCCAGGACACTAGCATGGGTTTTGAAATGTGTTACAGGTACTTGTGATACTGAGGGAGCCTGGAAGTCAGCATGCACTTTGGTATGCTAATAGGCACCACAGATAACCATTTGTCCTCTGTCTTTTAGAATTTGGAGAAATGGATTTTCCTTTGGACCTGACAAGTTTTTAGACATAGTTTTATTATCTCCAAAATATCTAAGATTTATTTTAAAATCCAGAAGAAGCAATCAAGTAAAATAACAGACTTTTTTTAAAGTTACTGAACACAACTGGCCAAGAAAAAAAAAGTCAAAGAAATTATTCCTAATGATATTCTGCTATACTCATAGATTGGAGCCTAGCCCAATCATCAGAGAGGCTTTATCCAGCAACTTACAGAAACAGAAGCAAAGACTTAAGCCAAACATTAAACGGAGCTCAGGGAACCCTATGGAAGAGGGGGAGGAAGGAATGTAGAAGCCAGAGGAAGATGTCATAAGAATAAGGCCCACAGAATCACTAAGCAGGGCTCATGAGGGCTCACAGAGACTGAAGCAACAATCAAGGAGGACCCTGCATGGGTCTGACCTAGGTCCTTGGCATATATGTCATGGTTGTATAACTTGATGTTCTTGTGGGACTCCTATGGGGGGGAGTGGGGAGTGTCTCTAACTCTATTGCCTATTCTTGGAACCCTTTTCCTCCTACTAGGTTGTCTTGTCCAGCCATGAAATGAGGGTTTGTGTCTAGTTTTATTGTAACTTGTTATGCCTCCATTCAGTTGATATCCTTTGGAGGCCTGCTCTTTTCATAAGGGAAACAGAGGAGGAATGAACCTGGGGGAAGTCGGAGAAGGCACTGGGAGGAGTGGAGTGAGGGGAAACTGTGGTTGGGATATAACATACATGAGAGGCATAAATAAACAAACAAACAAATAGTTTTTATTTTTCATTTTCAGACTGTTAGGTTCAAAGGAAAAAGCCCAAGCATCCCAAAGGGCAGGCACACGTTTAGTGCAAGATGATCACCTGCTCAGCTTAAGGTGGACCATAGAAGGATTGCTGGCAGAAAGATAAAAACTCACATGTAGCATTCCTCAGGAACCTGTAAAATGGGTTTTCTGTCCACTAAAAAGAGCCATTTTCGTTATTTTCCTTTGCCTCTGGGAAAAAGGACATAAGGCAATCTAGTGGCACACTTGTGCCTATCCACATACCAAAGTCTAGGCTAGCATTCTGGCTTTTTGTACTTCCTCCACTATGCTAGCTCGCAGGCTGTCCCAGATTCCAGCTCACTCTCTTCTCTGCTCACTATAAAATCAGCAAGGTGGTGGTGGCACACGCCTTTAATCCCAGCACTCGGGAGGCAGAGCCAGGCGGATCTCTGTGAGTTCGAGGCTACACAGAGAAACCCTGTCTCGAAAAACCAAAAAAAATAAAAAATAAAAAAAAAAATAAAAAAAAAACAGCAAGGCTTCTCTGCCTGCCATTATCACTAGAGAGACAGCCCTAGCCATGTCCAATCTGCTTCTTTTTTGCTGTACTCTGAACTCTTCCACATGCCTCTAGATATTCTCTCTCTTCCTCCCCCCTCTGTGTGTGTGTGTGTGTGTGTGTGTGTGTGTGTGTGTGTGTGTGTCCTCCTCCTCCCTTCCCCCTCTTTTCTCTCTCTCATCTACAATAAAAAAACCTTCTCCCTATTATTTGTTAAAGCACAAATAAAATATCGCCACAGGGCACATATTTGCTTTAGGAATTTCAACCATCTAAGTTTTATGTTTGAGTTCTCAAATTTCCATATATAAAGAGCTCTGGTGAAAGACAAAGCATTACCTGAAGATTTTAGGAGAAAGGAATGGAGAATTTTAGGAGAAAGGAATGGAGAAAGTGTAATTTATATGAAGATTCCAATTTACTTCTTTATTTCTCTTACTTCTGAGTGGTGACCCACTGTATTTTCATTTCCAATAAATCTACAATACATTTCTACATATAGTATAAAAATCATTGTTTGATTATATTTTGTTATAATACATTAGAAAAAATAACAAATATAATAAAAAAATGGTTTTGCTAATATATGTAAATTCACATTTTTAGTAGTTCAGAATGTTAAACAAAATTTAGGGCATTTGCATATATACTATTTTAAAAGGCAAACTATATCAACTAATAAAACCATCAAGTATGTATTAATATATTATACAAATGTATGTTGAAATATAACTATTTATGATCAAGTATAGACAATTCATACTATAAAAATACTGTTTTATTGTTCTCATATTTGTCAAGAAATTTAGAGTGTATTTTCAGATTTGATACTGGAAAATCATACTTGAAGAGAAAACGTAACATTTTTAAATACACATACATTTTGTAAACCAACTCAAAGCCACACTTTTTCACCAAAATGACTGTTATGTAGAAGTTAAGTTACTGAATAAAAGGGCTTGAGAAAGTAGAACATTATCAGGTCTGCACTGCACACTAGTGGCAAGAGATAACACATACATGTGCATTTCTTTCCAGTTAAAGTTAACAGTTCTCTTAAGCTGCAGCTTTGCTGTACTCCTTCCAGCTTATTAGATGGACATTGCATTGTCATCACTAAGGTCACTCTGTTATGAAGAGCACACAGAATTTCCCAGTCTTCACTGCTCTTCCACATCTGAGCACAACCTTCTCCCAACTGATCCTTCCTATCATCCAGTAATAACTATTCTGTTTTTAATTTCTATGAGGTCATTTTTTTGTTTTAGTTAAATTTATGATTGAGGTTCCTGAAGTCCTTTTCTTTCTGTCCGTGGTTTATTTCATTTACCATAATTATCTCTAGCTCTATACATACTACTATAAGTAACAAGATCTTCATGTTTATACTTTTTGAATATAAATATATTATAATGAGGTCAGTGGCAGAATTTTATTGATAATAATAAAATTAACAGTATAAAAGCAAGTAGTTTTCCTGAATAATTGAATGCACTTGAAATAAATTTATATTTTTAGACAACTTCATAAATCAATATGAAAGACTCTATAACAGATGGTAGAAAACAACAAGATAACACCTTCCTAGGTGGCCAGAATGACTGATTATTTTATGTAGTTGTGGCCACTAAATATTTCACTATTAGTATGTCTCCAAAAGCATCTGTTGTACATCTCAAACTTCTACAAGAGATACTTAAAAGAAACTAAATAGCTGGACCTAGTCACTCACACTTCTAGTGTCAGTTCTTGGGAGGCTGAATTAGGAGAACTGTCACTACTCTGTGATCAGTAGGCTACAGAATGAATGTACCCTGTCACAAAAGTCCAAAGAGAAAGAAGGAAGGGTAGGAAAGACAAAAAATAAAACTAGGAAACCAGTGTCATTTAGATCCAGGTTTTCTGTGTCCTGTCCTGGATTTGATTAAGTTCACCATTTGTAAGTGATTTCAAAGATTTCCTTTAGATGAGATTGATCTTTTAGCATCCATTCTCCTGTCTGTACAGCCTGGAACTTGTTCCCTTTATGCTATGTCAAGAGAGAGGAAACCCTGCCTTCCCCAGCTCCCTTCTACCAAATCTCCCCACACCACTCTCACATTTGGTATCTTGGATTTTTTCCAGCTCTTCATAATTCCATTTCCATAGAGACAAAGCTGCCTCCAGTTGTTCTACTTCTTTTTCCAAAGCTGCGTGTATTCTAAATCATTTAGGAGATAGAACAAAATAGAGAGAACTTTTAAATAACTTAAAAAATCCATCAAAATTTGTTTTCTATTTCTCTAACTTTTATATTTATCATATAAAAATTTTTCCAACTACTCAAATATAAAAGTATTAAAACATGATTAATGAGCAGTGGTGCCACACACCTTTATTCCCAGCACCAGGGAAGGAGAGGGTCTCTGTGACATCAAGGCCAGCCTGGTCTACAGACTGGGTTTTCAGGCCAGCCAAGGCTACACAATAAAACCCTGTCTCAAAAAACAAAACAATAAGGATGATTTATACTTTATTAGCTTTGTATTACTTTAAATGTATTTAATTTGTAAATGTTAGTATTGATTTTCTCCCTGCTTTCTCCTATATATCCTATCTTTTTCTTATTTGTATATTTCTATACATAGCAGAATATTCTGTATTCTTTTAATGTGGTCTTTAATCCAGTTGCCTACTGTGGCTATCAGTGAAGAAGAATCTCTCTAGCTGATACAGAATATGAATCAGTGCTTCTTATTTAGTGTTAAAAGTCCATTCTCAAGACAGCAAGGTGACACATGCCTATAATATAAAGCAATCAGAAATCCAAATAGGGTTTCTCCAGAGCCAGTCCATCCTCTCTCGAACCAATGCATCTACTGTGCCACTCTAGGACCACATTGAGTCCTGATATCCAGAACCTCAGGTACAGAACTCCAGAACCAGTATACCTACAAGGCCTCCAGAAATTAGCTCCTTTATCATAATGTTCCCTGAAAAAAACAACTTGGCTGATGCACAAGTCAATGACTACTAAACTCAGAGGATTAAAAAAAAAAATGCCAGAATGAAGACCAAAGCCACAACAATTGAATAAAATAAAAAAAAGAATAAAAATATGAAAATAGAATTTAATAAAAAGATAGATACTCTGAAGGAAAGCAAAATTGAAATAAAAGTTGAAATGGAAAAACTCAGCAACTCAAACAAAAAGCTCAAAGGAAAGCTTCACCAATGAATTGGATCAAAGCAAAGAGAGACTATTGGGTCTTAAAGACAAGGTAGAAGAACTGATTCTCAAAAAAATATTACATTAAAATATAGAAATTCATGAATTCTGAGACACTATAAAAAAGACTAAACCTACAAATTATAGATATAGAAGAAGAAACTTAGATGAAAGACACAGAAAATATTTTCAACAAAGTCATAGAAGAAAATTCCCCAAATCCAATGAAAAGAGATGCCTGTCAAGATACAAAAAGCATACAAAATGTCAAATGCACAAGACCAGAAAAGAAATTCCTCATGTCACCTAATAATCAAAACTCTAAATGCACAAAACAAAGAAAGGCTATTGTGTTGTGGATATCGTTCTATATAAATAAAACACTGATTGGCCAGTGGCCAGGCAGGAAGTATAGACGGGACAAGGAGAGAGGAGAATTCTGGGAAGTGGATGGCTGAGTGAGGGAGACACTGCCAGCCACTGCCATGACAAGCGGCATGTGAAGATGCCGGTAAGACACGAGCTACATGGCAAGGTGTAGATTTATAGAAATGGGTTAATTTAAGATATAAGAACAGTTAGCAAGAAGCCTGCCATGACCATAGAGTTTGTAAATAATATAAGCGTGTAGATGTAACCATCTTATTAAATAAGAAACACAGAGCCAATGCAAAGATGAAAGCCGAAGAGGTCAGAGCAATAGCTAAGAGCTAAAAACCTTACCCTTCACTGCCACTGCTATCTTCCTCAGCAAGAGAGCTACTTCCTGCCTCTCTGTCTTTTTTGTAGACTTTCTATTCTGCCTTCTCATTGGTTGCAAACCCAACCACATGACCTCCTCAAGACCTCCAGGTCTTCTATGGTTGGTATTGAGATTAAAGGCGTGTGTCTCCATGCTGGCTGTATCCTTGAACACACAGAGATCCGCCTAGCTCTGCCTCCCAAGAGCTGGGACTAAAGGCAGTTTCTGCTACGGCTTGCTATTAGCTCTGACATCCAGGCAACTTTATTTATTAACATACAAATAAAATCACATTTCAGTACAAATAAAATATCACCATATTTCCCCTTTTCTATTTTAATAAAAAGAAAAAAGGAAAAAGGTTATAACTAATGTAAGAAAAACTATATACAAAAGTACAATAACTATATACCATATATACAAGTAATAAATACCTAAATAATGTCTAGTCCATTTGTATTTGACAAATTCAGAGAAAATAATTCCATTATCTATCCTATTTTGGTAAGTCCAAAATGTACCTAATTCACTTTCTATCCTAACTAATCTTCAACTATAACTAACTAATCTTCAACTATAACTAACTAAACTTCAACTCCCTCAGAGACCCAAGAAGGAAATAATATTACCTAATAAAAAATAAAAACAGGAAGTGCATGCAAGCAGCTTCCAAAAAAAGATGTGAGTTGACAGACACAGCCAGCTGCCTGGACAGTCACCTGAGGTTTCTCCACAGTGTTGGGGCATCATCTTCAGCCTATAGGCTTAGTGTATCTGACAGACTCATTTGTAAAGTAGGATGTACACAAGTTTGACCTCACATTTGGTGAGAGTAGTCCATGTACTAGAAACACCTGAATTCCACTAGTGTCATGTCATGATTCAGGATTTTAAATTCTGGAAATTGTTGATGTTTTTTGAATTCAGCTGTCCATTCTTCCTGGCTGTGTATAAGTGGCTTCATCTCAGCATCCCGTTCTTCTCCACATCCCTCTATTAAATGCCAGTCTACTATAGAGAGGCGTGAGCTTAGTTACTCTTTCAAGAATAACTGTTTCAGCTGCTGTTCCATTGCACATCAGAAGCCATCGGCCCATTGCCTGTTCAGCTGCCTTCGAAGAAAAGGACACTGTACGTTTTCTGGATTGTGAAGGCCACTTCAGGGATGGTGCCATATTGTCCTGGCTTCAGAAGTGCCTTTTGATAGAGCCATAACCACACTTGTCTTGGCAAGAATCAGTCCTTTGTTTCCTGTCCTGTCTGTCCATTTTGTCCTGTTGTCAGCAGTTGATTCGAGGATACTTTGTTGTCCAGTGGTTAACTTTTGCCACAATGAAAGTTAACTTCATATGCAGTTTCTTCAATGCCCATATTTTCTCTGAAGTAGATTGGTACTGCCAGGAGCTGAAATGTCTCATAGTCATAAGAAAAAGAAAATTTTTCTAAGTTATTAAAACATTTTAAATGCCATATTCTGTAGATCTCTGAAGAGTTTGAAGATGATCTATCTAAAATATATCTGCTCAATCTTGAAAACATACCTAATATGACTACCAGTTCTATTATAATGTCTAACTACTAACTTTCATTTCTTTATATCTTAATAGTTGGTAATAATAACATTCAAGGATCAGAAAATTACATTACATTGTTAAATGAACGGTATAAGTACAATTAGAAATATACATATAGAATTTTCTAACAATATCAATTTCAATATATATAATTTGTATATTATATTATATTATATAATATAATATATAATATTATATTCCAATCCAATGTAAAGTATTTAAAACTAGTAATTGTCTTTTTCTTTTTCTTTTCAATTTTTTTAAAACAGGAACCTTAAATCTAATCTCCTTTGCTTAGCCCTTTTCCTAACCCTTGACAACAACTTGTAACCAACCCCCCTAAACAATGAAAATTATCCCAGACCCAAAACCAATTAAAAGACCAAAAAAAAACCCACCCACCCCACTCTTTGGGAATGTGGGCATCGGCATCGTATTCTTAAAATTGCTTCCTGCTGGGTATGGGCGAAGGTAACTTTATTCTGAAAAGAAAAATTCTAGGTTAATTGTCAAATTCTAGGAAAGGTAACTATATCCTTCGTTATCCAGTCTGTGTATAACGCCAAAGTTCAGGGTTTATCTTAAGTCCTTATTTAAGTAGTCTTTGAGACTGGATCATCTCAGCTAGCCATCTCAAAATTGCTCTGAGCACTTTGTAGTTCAAATCTGTAGATGATGTTTGTCAGCTTAGTGATATTATTATTGTCCACGTGGAATTGTTGTTGTTGTGGGGCCCCATCTTCTTCCTGGAGACTTCAGTTGATATTAGGGCTGGCCATGATTTCCTGCAGAAAACTGATAAGAGACTCGAACACAAAGACATATATATGCAGCTAATTGAAGCCTTTTTTCTAGAATTAGTTGGAATTCTATATGACCATTCATATTTTAACAAAGTTTAAAATGTATATATATATATATATATATATATTAATGTTGTAAATTTTGATATAAAATTCATACCTTAAGAAACTTTAAAGAATCAGAATAGAATCAAAGAGTGGAGATTAGTAATAGAATAGTCCCTTAATTAATTTGGTTTTTCTCCTGTCCCATAGCAGAAGATGGCTCTTTTCTTCTGGCATGACACAGGAAGTTTGCATTTTTCTTTTAACAACATGCTTGAGTTTAAAGAAGGAGAGAGCCATTCTCCAACTCTAAAGTCACCTTTAAATTTTAATTGAACTGGGACTACAAGAAGGCCAATAGTGTTAAATGTCTTTAGAGAACAGCAGAAACAAAAATGTAGGAAGACATAAAATTTTATAGATGATATACCAATAGGCCATTTTACTCTGTTTCCTGGGATAGATGATTTGTCCTTTTTGTTCAGTTGTCTCATTTGTCCAGTGTTCTTCAGATTCCTTAGCCTTCATTCTCCTAAAAGACAAAAACAAAAACCTTTCCCCAAGACTAATTTTGGGGAGGTTCCTTTTTTGGTAAGTTATTATCTCATTAAATGAAAAGGCATGTGTTACTGGTATAAGTTAGTTTAAAGTGGATGTTCATGCTGGTTGATGAACTATCACCTCCTCTAATTAAGAGGTCTCTCTTGTTCAAATCGAACCTTTATCAATTTTGATGGTACCCACAGCTTATCTTCTCCTGTAGAAACAAAAGCAAAACCTCATCCCCAACGTAACACATATCCTGGTTTCCATTCTGAGGTCAGCACATCTTTAAAGTATATAGGCTGATTTAATTCTGTAGTTTTTTTCTATTATCCAATGTCTCTCTGCAGCTGTTGTTCCTTTCTCATTGGCATTGAGAAAATTCAAAGTTAATAGAGCATTATGCAGTCTATTTCTGGG
>CABHPP010147739.1:0-20016 GCA_902168425.1 Peromyscus attwateri | reverse complement strand
TTGAGAAAATTCAAAGTTAATAGAGCATTATGCAGTCTATTTCTGGGTGTTTTTGCTACCCCTTTCTGTTTATTTAGCATATCCTTTAGAGTTCTATTTGATCTTTCTATAACTGCTTGACCTGTATGATTATGTGGTATACCTGTAATATGCTTTATATTGTAATAAGCAAAAAACTGTTTCATTTTAACAGAGACATATGATGGAGCATTATCAGTTTCGATTTGTGTAGGTATGCCCATGATGGCCATAACTTCTAGCAAATGAGTGATTACAGAATCAGCTTTTTCAGAACTCAAAGCAGTTGCCCATTGAAATCCTGAAAAAGTATCGATGGTATGGTGTACATATTTCAATTTTCCAAATTCTGCAAAGTGAAACACGTCCATCTGCCATATCTCATTCCTCTGAGTACCCTTTGGGTTACATCCTGCTGGTAATGGCGTCTGATTATAAAAGGAACAAGTAGGACATTTCTTTACTATTTCTTTGGCTTGTTGCCAGGTTATGGAAAAATCCTTTTTTAAACCTTTACTATTGACATGATGTTTTTTATGAAATTCTGAGGCCTCCAGCACATTTCCTATCAATAATTTATCAATCTCATCATTGCCTTGTGCTAGAGGGCCTGGCAGACCAGTATGGGATCGAATGTGAGTTATATATAAAGGATGACTCCTTTTCCTGATGGTATCTTGTAATTGAATAAATAGTGAAGTTAATTCTGAAGCATCAGGGATAAATTCTGAAGTCTCATTATGTAATACCACTCTTTCAGCATACTGAGAGTCAGTTACTATGTTGAGAGGTTCTGAAAAATCCATTAATACCAACAGAATAGCATACAATTCTGATTTTTGAACTGAATTATAAGGACTTTGAACCACTTTACTTAAATTTTCTGATTTGTAACCTGCCTTTCCTTGTTTGTTGGCATCTGTATAAAATGTACGAACTCCAGATATGGGTTTTTCTGTACAATTCGAGGCAAAATCCAATCAGCTTTCTTTATACGATCAATTCAGTTGCTTTTGGGATATTTGCTGTTAATTTCTCCCAAAACATTACTGCAAGCTCTTTGCCAAGGTTCACTTTCTGTCCATAATTTTTCAATATCCTCCTTAGTTAAAGGTATGACAATTTCTGCTGGGTCTATTCCTGCTAATTGACGAAGTCTCAAATTTCCTTTCCAAATCAAGTCAGAGATTTTTTCCACATAAGTTATTAATTTTTTATTTGGTTTATTTGGTAAAAATATCCATTCCAGCCGGGCGTTGGTGGCGCATGCCTTTAATCCCAGCACTCGGGAGACAGAGCCAGGCGGATCTCTGTGAGTTCGAGGCCAGTCTGGGCTATCAAGTGAGCTCCAGGAAAGGCACAAAGCTACACAGAGAAACCCTGTCTCGAAAAAACAAAAAAAAAAAGAAAAAAAATCCATTCCAATATAATATCTTCCCTCTGCATTAATATTCCTGTAGGACAATGCCAGAAGGTACAATAACCAAAATGCAATCCAGCTTTGGATCAATACAATCCATGTGTCCTTCATGTACTTTCTTTTCTACCAAAGCCAATTCTTTCTCAGCTTCAGGTGATAATTCTCTTGGACTATTTAAGTCCTTGTCACCTTCTAAAGTGACTGGAATGCACTAGATAGTTTGAAATCACATTGGGAACATGCATTCTTGAAATTGTTGAGCACAGCTGTAATGTTACAAAGACACCCTTCATTAGTCAAGGGAGACCAGCCAGAGAGTCATAATATTTATTAAACTAATTTGTGGCTATCCACAGACATCAGCCACATAAATCCCAAAGGTAATATGTGAGTCTTATTACAACATTGAAGAGAATAATGTCTTCCATTATACTATTTTAAAAATAGAATATATTGTCTCTCACTGTCTAAAATTGCTCTACAAACAAAATATGAAAATGACTAAGTTAATCAAAAAGCCAACGATATTTTCTTTTTAGTTGGATTGAAACATTAACAAATCATTAGCCTGATCTACAATGTACAACATATTAAAATAAGGAGTGATCTTGAGATCACACAAACCTGGGACTGAGGTTCAGTTGAGTGTTCCCAGTGACTTTTATTTCTGAAGTAGGTGTTACACAGAGATTGTGATCATTGCAGGGGGGGCCTTGGTACTATATCTAAGGGATGGGAGATGGTTCAGTGGTTAAGAGCTCTTGCTACTCAAGCATGAGGATCTGGGTTTGAATCCCCAGAAACCACATAAAAAGCCTGGTGTGGTCGTTTTGTATGCCTGTGACTCCAACCATGTGAAGACAAGGAAGGCAGGAGGATCACTGGAGCTTCTGCTCACCAGCCTAGCTCCAAGTTCAGTGAGAGAACCTATCTTAAAGCAATAAATCAAGAAGTATGACAGACAGAGCAGTCTGTTAAAATCCTCCTCTAGCCTCTGCCCCTAAGCAGCTGTCAGAACTGTGGCCTTGGGTATAAAGTGACCCCATGTTCCAGTCCTTCTCTACCTTATAGTCAGGAAAAGTCAGAAAATTAGATAATCTTGAAGGGTTACCATATGAAATGAAATGATGAAATGTCCTCTCTCTGTCTGTGTCTCTCTCTGTCTCTCTCTGTCTCTCTCTCTCTCTCTCTATTTCTCTTTGTCTCTGTGTGTGTATTTTTGCCCACCCCCTTTCCTTCCATCCTCATATATTATTTTAAGCATAGCCATCCAAGCAGAAAGACCAAAAAAGGCACCAAAGTAGCTTTAAATATAAGGTAATCTTACAGAGCTGTGTTTAATTTTTCTGAGCAAATTCAATTCCAAGTTTACTACAAACACAAAACCAGAACAACACCACACTCCATGTTGACTGCATGCACAGGAGTAGCTAACCAACATAAATGGACTCTGTGATTTTTTTGTGCTTTGTGTTTGTTTTGATTTGGTTTTGGATTTTTGTTTTTTTTTTTGTCTTTTTGGGGTTTTGTTGATTGTTTTGATTTTCATTTTTTTTTGCTTTTTTTCAGATAGCTAGGTAAATAGGCAAATAGAGAGCACAAAGTTTTATGGTTAGCAAGGTAGGGAGAATCTAGGAGGAGTTCTGGGAGGGTGAAGAATACGATTAAAATATATTACATAAAAACTTCAGTAATATAAAGGATGAAAATGAATTAATTATGCAGTAATAATTTTAAAGCTATGGCCAAGTATTTCAATAAACATAAATATCATCAGTAAACTGGTTTTCATTCTTCAAATCTTATATAATGTAAAAATTGTTTTAGAAATACAACTAAGTTTAGTTTTAAACTGAAATAGCAATGCTGATTTCAGAAAAAAAAGTACATACAATAGACATTTGTAGAATTTTCTAAGCATTAAAAATATGGATCAATATTAGAGAATTTACCTAATGTGTACAAAAGAACTGGGTCTACTCTCAGTGATTAAAAGAACAAAGGCAACAACATGTACATTGGCTCATGAAGAAGAAAGTTATAGGTAGACTAGGAAAGTAAACATGGGCTTCCTTTGATGGCTGCTTCTTATTCCCAGAAACACACACACACACACACACACACACACACACACACACACACACACACACAGCAGAATGGCATTGGGACCAGTATCTAACCAAGACTGACAGAGAAAGTGAGGCAGACCTAGGGGACCTAAAGGAACCTAAACCAGGAACCATTTGACATACTTCCAGGATTAGGATTCTCCCATCCTGATGTATACTTTCTCTTTCTCCAAGGTTTGGCCATCTGCCTTTCCAAGATGTTCAGTTCTGTGTACATCCCATGGAACAAGCTCAGCAGCTCTCAACACAACCACCATCATCTCTATTATACCTCATATCTACAATTCTGGCACCAGGGAAACCCAGACAGGAGGATTTAGTCTGAAGCTAGCCTGGTTTAGACAGACTGTTATGAGCCAGCTAAGCCTTTATCAAAACAACAACAAACAAACAAACAAAAACATGGGATTAGATGGAAAAGGAAATCAAAGCAGAAGCAGCTGCAACAAAAATCTAAGAGAAGGCCTCCACACAATGGCTGCTTCAAAGAAAATATTGGGAAAATATTGAAATACACCATCAATCATGACAAGTTAAAAAATAATCTCCCAGATTATTGCTACATTACCTGATTGGCCCAGGATTAGGACCCACCCATTCTTGCTCTGCAGTATCTTAAGAAATTCCTTCTAAACAAATATGTTCTTGGCTTGAACACCAGACATAGGACAAGAATTGTAATAAACTTCAGGAAATGTCAAGATTATGAGTCACAAAAACAGCAAAGAGACCACAATGAAACTGGGATACACTAAAGTAATGCATTTAAAAAAGAAAAGCTTTTCTCACATTCAGACTATGAATTTCTGGGATCTGCTTATGACTTGCATACTGATTGCCTCCCACATTCCCCAGTTGAGGACTTGTCTGAAGATAGGTAAAGTGTTGCCTGTCACAGAGCCCTTATCAGGAACCCTTTATATAAACATGCATACTGCTTGAGCTTCCACAGGGCTCCAGCTAACTCAACTACAAAATGAAGGTTGATGGCAGGGACATTCTGCATAAGCAAAATAGAACCTGGAGTTTATTCCATAGAATAAGCTCAGAAAATGACAGAAATTGTAACTAGTGATAATAAGTATAAATTCTACTATGTTGAGTAACAATTCATGATTTATTAAATTTTTGAGCTTTCTGGTTAACCAAGATGGTGATGAATATAGTAATTATCTTTTCACAATAATGTAAAAATCATCATTTATGTAATAAATATAAAAACCAAATGTTATTGTTTTTATTCTGAAGAGCAAATTTCCCTTGAGATTTCATTTCATTTCATGGTGACTATTCTTAAAATTGATAAATTCAAATCTATTTCCAAATATTGGAACTGGAAATTTAAAATTATATCTCAGCAGTATGAGGCAAACATACCATTAACTCAAATCAATAATGACAAATAATATATGAATTCTGATTGAAAATCAAAGAATAAACAAAATAAAAATGAAACATAGATGCTGCTGGCTAATTAAAAGCAATAATATTTGTTACATATATTACTTTACCAAGATATTACTTCCATAGACTTCAAAACATTGAGGGACCAAAGATAAACTGGCATCAAGGATCAAAATTTTTAGATAATTTTTTGAAAGCTGGTATTACTTAATGATGAGATATTCATTTACTATATGGACATAGAGACCTCTGTGCTGATTGTTTTTCATAAACTTTCAAGTCTACCAAACTGACAAAATAAGACATTTTGATAATAATCCAAATAAATTATATGCTTTCACCTGAAGCTTGAAGGGTCTGAAATATTTAAAACAATTACAATTTGATCTAAAAATATCATCAACATCTATACAAATGAATTCAGGAATGGTTACATCCATTATTCTCTCATCTCTATGATCAAATACCGGACAGAAGCAGTTTAAGGAAGGAATGAGTTATTGTGGTTCAATGGATTCTGGAGATGCTATCTATCCTGTTACAGAAAGCATGGTAGCTGAACATTACAATCCAAGAAATTCTACAATCACAGTAGATCAGGAAGCCCAGAATTCTGGCTGGAACCAGAAGTGTATAACCTTCAAGGCCTGCCCATACCCAGCTACATTAACCACAATACCAAAGGTTCCACAAAGCTCTAAATAGCACCATTGACCTGGAAGCAAATGTTCAAACACACAGGTCCTTGGGAAATATTTCACACTCAAATTATAATAATAATCACATATTTTGTAATATTGTATAAGACAGGCTTGGTTAAGGTTCCTATTGCTGTGAAGAGACACCATGACCATAACAACTCTTATAAATAAAAACATTTAATTAGGGTGGCTCACTTACAGTTTCAGAGATTCAGTCCATTCTCTCATGGCAGGGAGCCAGGCTGCATGCAGGCAGACGTGGTGCTGGAGAAGTAGCTGAAAGTTCTACATCTTACAGGCAACAGAAAGTCAACTGTGGAGACAAGGCGCGAATATGAATCCTTTAACTAAAGTGAAGCTGATCAATGAACTGAACGAGCAAGAGGTTCAACTTGGGGTGGCAGAAAAGGTGTCTTGGCACTCGGAATACAAAGAAAGTGCCTGGATCTTTCTTGGAGGGCTTCCTTATGAGCTGACAGAAGGAGACATCATCTGCGTGTTCTCACAATATGGAGAGATTGTCAACATTAATCTTGTGAGAGACAAGAAGACTGGGAAATCCAAAGGATTCTGTTTCCTGTGCTACGAAGATCAGTGGAGCACGCTTCTGGCTGTTGACAATTTCAATGGAATTAAGATAGAAGGAAAAACTATCTGTGTGGACCATGTGTCAAACTACCGGGCTCCTCAGGAATCAGAAGATATGAACGATGTGACCACAGAGCTTCAGGAGAAGGGCTGTGGGGCTAATACACCTCCATCAAGTTCTCCTGAGGTCTCTGAAGATGAAGATGCCAAACCCATAAAAAAAGCACAAAAAAAAGGAGAAAAAGAAAAAAAAAGAGAAGACTGAACACAAGGTGCAAGCAGAGCTGCCATCTTGCTCTTTGTCCTACAGCAGCAAGACAGTAAAGGAAAAGGATGAGCCAAAGAAGCACAACAGCAAGAACACAGAGAAAGCCCAGAAGTCTGAATCCGGAGAGGGGAGGCAGAAGCACCCAGGCTCCCCTGACGTCAGGAGTTCCTTCCATGGTAGAGCAGAGGACCCCGAGTGGGAGCCAAAGAGAGCATAAGTCCTTGAGTAGGAGGGAGGGAGAAGAAAGGAGCAGAGAGAGAGATAGAGGAAGGAGCTCAGGTACTCATTCCAGCAGGCATGGTGGCCATTCTGAAGGGCTGAGTCATAGAAGCAGGAGTCTGGATAAGTCCCATAGGCATAAAAAGCATAGGCATTCCCGGGAGCGGGAATCCCTCCATGCCAGTGACTGTAGACATTACTGAAGCCTGTTCCAGCTGGCCAGTTCTTTGAAAATATTTTGTTGCATAAATATCAAGTTCTCTTTGTTGTTGTTATTTCTCTGTATAGGAATATATAGGGGCCTGAATTCTTTCAATCCCTTACATGACAGAGTTGTTCAGAAGGCTATAGTTTCAACAGCCAGATATCTTGGATTTAAAAAACCAAACAAACACGATCCACTGTCCCTAGGAAAATAGTTGGTACTGACCAGGGTTTGTGGCTTAAATTTGGTTTATAGACTTGGCCCTTAAACCCAGAGACCTCTGATTTGAGATTGCTAGGAAAGGCAAGCACAAGGCAATGCTGGAGTTCTAGTCTTCATGTTAGATATTTAGAGTCCAGCACTGTAGGACCTTACCAGATGGCAGGTACAACTGTAGAGAGCTGCAGCTTATGAGATTTGGAGAGCTTAATGTGGATGTGATAGGATTCTTAAGACCAGTTCCCTCCCCTTTAAATTTCTTTTCTGGATGGAACCCAGGTCCTTGCACGTGCTAAGAAAGTGCTCTCAGCTATATCCCAGTTCCCTTTATTTTAATTTTGGTTTCTGGTGGTTACATGCATCTCTTTATGTATTTTTTCTTTGTAATTTACTTATTTGTATTGAGATGAAACTCATATAAAATTAACCATTTTAAGCAAAAAGAAAAAAGAAAAGAAAAAGAAAGTCAACCGTGGCACTGAGCATGGCTTGGAAATACAAAAGACCTCAAAGCCTATCCCTACAGTGATATACTTCCTCCAACAAGGTCATACCTACTCCAACAAAGCCACACTGTAGTAATATATTTGTAATCTAAGAAATAAAGCTTGCCTAAAGAGCAGAGGACAGAGCCAGCCACAGAGTTAAATATAGAAGTCAGGCAGTGGTGGCACACGCACACCCCTTTAATCCTAGCACTTGGGAGGCGATCTTTGTGAGTTCAAGGCCACCCTAGACTACACAAGATTAGTTCAGTCTAAGAAAGAAACAGAGCCAGGCAGTGGTAGCACACACCTTTAATCCCAGCACATCGGATCTCATGCCTTGCTCCCAGTATTTGGGAAGCACATACGCCATTAATCCCAGCACTAGAAAGGTTGAGATAGGAAGTGAAATGTCTGGGCAGAGAAAGGAATATAAGACATGAGGAGACAGGAACTCAAGACCCTTTTGGCTGAGGACCTAGAGGCATTCAGTCTGAGAATTCATGGAGACAGGATCGGCTGAAGAGTTGGCGAGGTGAGAAGTGGCTATGGCTTGTTTCCTCTGATCTTTCAACATTTACTCCAATATCTGGCTCTGGGCTTTTATTATAAGACCATTAAGGATTCATGTAGATGTAATTCTAAACAGTCTTATTAAATAAGAAACACAGAGCCAAATAAAGAGTTAAAAGTCCAAGAGGTCAAAGCACTAGTGAACAGTCTTTAACTTACCAGCTGCTGCCATCCTTCCCCTGAGAAAAGAGACCTAACTCCTGTGTGTCTGTATTTTTATTGACTTTCTGTTCTGCCTTCTCATTGGTTCTAAACCCAACCACATGACTTCTTCGTCACTGCCTGTCTATACAGACCTCCAGGTCTCCATGGTTGGTACTTGGACTAAAGACGTGTGTCACCAAGCTGGCTATGTCCTTGAACACACAGACTCTGCCTGCCATGTGATCGGATTAAGGGCGTGTGCTACCACTGCCAGACTTCTGCTATGGCTTGCTATTAGCTCTGACCCCCAGGCAACTTTATTTATTAACATACAAATAAAATCACATTTCAGCACAAATAAAATATCACCATAGATTTGTGCAACACCACACCTTCTAAATAGTGCCACTCCCTATGAGCTAATGGGGGCCAACTACATTCAAACTACCACACAGGCCTACAGTCATTTCTTATCATTTGAAACCAGACAAAATATAAGCATGTGCTTAAATAGTAGAAATCTTAACATAATAGCCAAAAGAAAGGCAGCTTCAATGGTTATACTCTCCCTATTGATGTCTGGGAACCTCTAAAAATATCAATATCTACTATTCTATTTAGTAGCCTTTAGATATTAAAATTAAAGTCAATGTATATTGTCATTCTAGATAAAATACTCTATAAGACTTGACAATTTATCTTAATACAAGTTTTTTTTTTCATTTTTGGGTTTGGTGTTGGGGGGGTGGTGGTGATTAAATCTATACCCTCATGCATGCTAGGTAGTTCTCTACCATTGAGATGCATCACCCAAAGTTTTTGTTATTTTTTATTTTGAGAAAAGAACTCGCCGGGCGGTGGTGGCGCACGCCTTTAATCCCAGCACTTGGGAGGCAGAGCCAGGCGGATCCCTGTGAGTTCGAGGCCAGCCTGGGCTACCATGTGAGTCCCAGGAAAGGCGCAAAGCTACACAGAGAAACCCTGTCTCGAAAAACCAAAAAAAAAAAAAAAAAAAAAAAGAGAAAAGAACTCACTAAGTTGACCAGGATGGCCTTAAGCTTGCTTTTTCTTCTCAGATAGACCTTAAACTTGTGATCCTTTTATCTCTCTGCCTTCAGAATAGTTGTGCTTTTAGGAACGCAGCAATAGCCCAACTTAAAAACTGGTAAAACCTATAACCTAACATGTTTTTCTTCCATTTATTCTTTAAATAATTAAACAGGAAAACTTATTTAAGTTCTAGGCAACTGGAAAAATGACATGACAATTGTAATAAAATATTTTGGCAGTAAAAACTCAGCCATCTTTATAGAATAATGTATTTCAAATTAAAGTGCTTTTTTCCAGATGTGTTTTAAATGTGTATTATATAGGAGTCTTTCATGTCAGAAGTGAAATTTCTTCCATTAGTACTTGGGATATCTGCCCACTTGGAAACTTCTCTCACATCTAACTCCCTCTAACAATGGCCCTTGGAGATTATACATGGAGGCCTCAGACTCAAAGGAGCACTTAGGAAAATAACTAATGTAATGACATCATTATTTTACAGATAAAGAATCTTGACCAACAAGATTCAGTCCATCCATTCATTTCCTTTTATTAATTTTCTGGGAACTTAAATATGTTTTTGTTTAAATATTAATATTTTATGTATGTCATAAGTAGTGCCTATAGGAGACCAAAAACACAAATAACACAAGACTACCACACAATACTTCCATGATTCTTATTCCCCAAACTTGTAAATTACTTCAGAGTAGTTCCCATGCTCCATTCCCAGCCTGGCTGTGCTTGATTTCTCAAGACAGGGTTTCACTGTATAGCCCTGGCTGTCCTATAACTCACTCTGTAGACCAGACTGGCCTTGAACTCACAGAGGTCCACCTGCCTCTGTCTCCCAAGTACTGGGATTAAAGGGGTGTGCTACCACTGCCCAGCATATATATATTTTTTAATATGAGTATAATTTACTGTGTATAATTTACTTAGGCATCTCAGAATTGTTTTTTAAAAACATATTTCAACTAAATAAGTGATTTACTTAGGGAGAATTTTTTCAAATTTCGGCGACTTTGTTAATTTACATTTAAGTTTTAAATATTATTATATTGATATATTTATTAACATTTGTATATCAAGTACATACACACACGACCCAAATAGCCAACGTCAGGTTCCTTAGTGAATCAGCAATGAATGTGGAATTAGCATGTTAAAACTAGACCCTTCTCACACTTTCATAAGAAAACATTCTTGACAACCAGATCCCTCTCCCCCCAAATTAAAATTTAAAAAGGTATGTCAAATCCAGTATTAACTCACAAAAAGAAAGATGGTTGAGAAAAGAAAATATCAAATCTTAGAAGGACCTAAATGATGACATATTTAGAAACTTAATCAAGACACTTCCTTTGCTTATAAATGGAAACCTGTGGCCTATTAATAACTTTTGTCATCATTTAATTAACTGCTAACACAGTTAGTAGTGGAAAAAGTCAACTACTACCAAGATTTCCAAGTACATCAAAATGTACAGTTATGATTTCACTTTTAGACAATAAGTGCTGGTCTTGGCTTATGGTTATCATTTTTTAGAGCTACCTCTTTTGTTAAGTTTTGTTAGTTTAATTAACACCCTTATACAAACCCTAGAGTGCCAAATTAATTCCGATCTTTGTTCCTCTAATCTGCCTGCAATTCTTTAACATGAGAGTTTTCCCTTAAAAGATCAAAGTATTTTTTTCTCTTAAAAACAATACAAATTTCACCATTAGGAAACTTTGTGATGTAATTGGCAGATATTCAGATAATTATGTATTATTATTGATTATTGTCTAAAGAAGTGAATTTTTAAAGAGAATAACACTTAGACATAATTGTGCTTGTATGAAAACTAGCTATGCCATCTTGGTATTCTATCCAAATATTTTAATATCACTCAACAAAAAATATACTTATGCTCAGTTATCTTACAAATTAAAGAATGTTTGTATATTATGAGCAAAGAAGAGCTGTCCTCATTACTCATCAGACACATGGTTGTATGGGCAGAGGAGAGATGCCCTCCCCCCATCTTCTGCCCATTAATGCCTGAGACAGATGGAGGAGCTGACCCTGGGGTCGTAAGAGCAAAAGGGCTATCCCTACTGTGGGAGGCCAGCTAGCAGACCAGCTCCCTGGTAGCTCAGGGTACTCTTGAGGAGAGAGGGATAAGAGATTTAGATAGAAGGTTAGAGGGGAGAAAAACAGAAACACATGATAGCCTCGGGAGGGCCTGGATCCTTATCCATCAGACTCTCCAGTCTCTTTTAAAGGGCTATTTATAAGAATATCAAGGGGTGGAGCAAAAGACCTCACCCTAAGGCTGGGTGGTGGTGGTGGTGGTGGTGGTGGTGGTGTACGCCTTTAATCCCAGCACTCCTGAGAGGCAGAGCCAGGTAGATCTCTATGAGTTCCAGGCCAACCTGTTCTACAAGTAAGATCCAGGATAGGCACCAAAACTACACAGAGAAACCCAGTCTCGAAAAAAAACAAAAACAAAAAAATAAAATAAGAAAATAAAAATAAGACCTTCCCCTAGCTCAGCCAAGTGTAGACCCTTCCAATCACCAGGAAACCATGTACATGGTCAAGCAATCCACTAATGCAGCTCTGCTGGGTAAAGCAAGCTCAGATCTCACTAGGAAACCTTTGTGGGCCTCCACATCCTACCCCACACCAGCTGCAGCCCTCAGAAGAGTAGCCCCTGTACCTCACCTGGACAACAAAATAGAGCTGGCCCTAATGATATAAGTGTGGGAGAGCCAACCCTGAGGGCATGAAAGCAGGAGAATGGGCCCCACCCTTCGATCATTGCTGCGAGAGGTGAATTAGCTGGGACAGTGCTGGAGAGCTCACCCTGGTGGTGAGGACAGGGAAGAACTGGCTGGTTGACCAACCCTACAGCTGTCCAGGCCCAGAACCAAAGTTATGACTTGGCCCAACCCAACATCTGCCCCATCTATGATCTGCTGGAGCATGTGAAGGGACCTGACTGGCAGATCTAAAGTTACAGGATCTCCACAACACAAGGCAGCAACAGGATATCCAAAAAGAGTCCTAGTGAGGGCCTAGCATTGATAGTGTAGTAGAAACCAGAGGCCTCAAACCAGACCAATGACTCTTTGCAATGAACACTTGCAGGTAAAGTACATGGACAAAGAGGATTACTGCATGACTCACTGTGTCACACTGCAGCTTCCATGACAAGATTTTTAATTTTTTTCCCTTTTTTTCTTTCCTTTTTCTCTTAAATTTTGTTTTATTTGAGGTGGGGGAGTGCAGGGGCAGAAGGCAGATGCAAAGGGTTGGGGAAGTGAATGGAATCAAGATCCTTGATGTAAAAGACACATAGAATAAATAAAAAGAAAAAAGAAGAATGTTTGTATATCTCTTAAAACCTTCACCTCTAATATAATAGCCAATAAGTCACATAATGGTTTGTACTTTGATACATTAAAATATCTTTTATTAAGGAGAAAAATATATTCAGTTTTAAGATATAAAATTATTTCAAGCTATCTATATAAATATATTTTGACCTGGCAAAGAAAGAACCAACTCCTCCCAGTTGTCCTTCAACCTTCATGTGTTTGCTATGGCACTATTACCCTCCCAACTCACAATCAAATAAAAATGCAATAAAATTCATATTTTAGTATTACTTTACAATTTGGATAAATATACATAAGGATGCACTATAGCACAGATACTAATCACTTTTTTAAAAATTCCAGTAGATACATTAAATCAAAATGTCATAGAAAAATTAAAAATACAAAATCATCTTTCAGTAGCTAGAGAGATGGCTCCAAGGTTAAGAGCAGTTATTCTTTCAGAAGACAGGTTCTATTCCCACCACCTACATGGTATCTCACAACTGTTTATAACTCCAGTTCTAGGGGATTCAATGACCTCTTTTGGCCTCTAAGAGCATCAGGCATGTATGTTTTACACAGAGAAGTAGGCAAACAAAACACTCTTATTCATAAAATAAATGTTTAAAAAAGAAAGAAAATTAACTTTCAAACCTTCATTTTCAATAAATGTTATCTTGTCACACATGAAGAACACTTTTTTTTTATTCTGTAGGACATATCAAATCAACAGTCCCTTTTTCCCTGACCCCACTCCAGTGGTGCTGGTATTTCAATAATCTTTATTTCTATAATGTTAGAGTTCAAATTGTTTACAACTATAGACAGCCTATGACATCGACAAGTGCCAGACTTAAAACTTAAGGGAGAAATTCAACTGACTCCTTTTTTGTGGAATTTGTCTGTTCTGGTTTTGAACAGTTTGATTCCAAGAATAAAAGTAAATTTTGTCACTTTAGATAAATTCATTTATGACTTATGATGTATTTTTGAGTGAGGATTGGTGTCGTCTTTGGTAATGTTTCCACTTTCCATGGTTTATAACATAGAGATCTAAACTTAGTGTAATCCCAGAAAACAGGAGGCTAATGCAAGGAGCCAAACAGTACTACAAAGTGAGTCTCAGTTTGGCCAATATGGGCTACATGAAGATAGTATGTCTCAAAGATCAAGAACAGAAAATGAAATCATCAAACAAAAGCCTCAAGTGATTTGAAGGGGGAAACAGGAAAATGGGAGGTATCAAATGGGGAGTGAGATAAATGCAGGAGGGAAGTGAGTAAATTAACAGTAAGTAATCATAAGAGTATCTATCTAAAATTACATATAATAGATATGTTTGTGTATACATATACATGTATAATTTGAATGAACATTTCCTGTCTGGTCTAACAATGCTCCTTCAAAAACCACAGCCAGAAATGCCAACATTAGGCATGAGAAGCCCAGTTTTGAGCTGTTGGTCAGAGTTATCCAAAAGACTCCCAAAACATTATAGGCGATTGCTATTGGCTTTAGTTGCCTCCTAGAGGTGGAAGATAAGTACCTATTGTTGAAGAAACCATGTATTTCAGACACAAGACCCAAGATGGCTTGAGCTGGATTTGATTTGAAAGCCTCCTTGTAGCAGGAATCTTAAATGGTCTTATTAATAAAATCAAACCTGAAGCCAGTTATTGGGGTGAATGCTGGAAGATCAGAGAAGCAGAACAAGCCACAGCTACCTCACCTTGCCAGTTCCTCAGCTGATCCTGTTTCCTCAGACTGGAAGCCTCTGAGTCCTTATCCAAATGGATCTATCTCAGCTGAACTGTGCTGCTCGAAAGCCTGAATGCTTAACCAGCCAAATGTTTCTAGTTCCTGGTCCTGATGCCTTATATACCTTTCTGCTTTCTACCATCACTCCCTGGGATTAAAGGCTCGCTTTCTGGGATTAAAGGCGTGAATCACCATGCTTGGCTGTATCCTTGAACACATGGATTTCTGCCTCTGGAATGCTAGGATTAAAGGCGTGTGCTACCACTGCCTAAACTCTATGTTTAATATTGTGGCTGTTCTGTCTCTGACCCCAGATAAGTTTTATTAGGGTGCACAATATTTTGGGGAACACAATGCCACCACACCTCCTTCTTAGGGACTAGCTTTCATTGTACAAGAAGGCACCATGCACATTACCAAGGGAAGAAAGCAATCAATAGTCCTATCCATCTTTGATGCCTATAAACCAAAACAATGACCAGTGTGGCACAATAAGCCTAAGGGTGTAATAGTACCAAGAATACCTTAGCAGTTACCAACAGCTCTCTAATTGGTCTTAATGTCTGATCAACAAGAGGGAGTCTGTGCATGGTACTTGAAACCTAGCCAACCCCCAAGGGCTAGTAAAGTCATGGATGATGGAAGAGAACCTACAACTACCACTTTAATAAACAAGTATAATTCCTAACTACATTTTAAATATTTACCCTTATATCCACAGATAAGTGTTGTTTTTGCCCCTCATCAAAGAAACTTTTTTCAATAGAGACTATTACAGAAAATTATAACCTATCAAAACATAAAGAGAGATCATATGAAGCACAGTCACAAATGAAACATCTACAGCACAATTCCTGCACCTAAGGCTTAGGAATCATTGTGGAAAAGAGGGTGCAAAGATTTTAAGAGTCAGAGAATTAGGGAGTTTGATGTAAGATTGTGTTTCCTAGAAATGTCAGATTGGCAACGTCTTGCAATCTCATCAACATGGCTGCCTAAACAAGACCTGAACAACAAGGGCAGCAATGGACATGCTAACGTGGTAGAAGGAAAACTCATGGGCCTCAATCATAGACAAAGAACTACAGGCTACTGGGGAATGATGAAAACAAGAGAAATGGTTTACCTCAGAGAAGAGACTCCTAATTTATTTATTTAATATCAAGTGATCGGTCATAAGATCATACATATACTAGGTAACATTATATGGACTAAGCAAGTTGTATTTACATATGTATTTAGAAATAGGTATATGTAAGAATAATAAGAAAAAGAAGCCTTGAATTTGAAAGAGAGCAAGGAGATGCATGGGAGGGATTGGAGTAGAAAAAGGGAAGGAGGAAATGATATAATTATAATTTTTAAAAAATTATTATAAAAACAGACCAACTTCCTTTATACACTTTCTCATTTTTAGAGTCATTCCAATTAACCCTTAAAATATTCTCTGTTATTCTTTCTTTCTGATATTTTTCAGTTAAACTATAGAAATATCTGGGAATGACTACCAGCTATGTTTCCCAAAGAAAACTTTAAAGCTTTCCTTCACTCCACTTAGAAGAACAAAAAAAAAAAATCTGGCTATCCTTCTCTGTTAGCATTCCTTATTTTCTTTTGGATGGACAAATTATTTCTAAATCGTAATTTCCATATAAACAGGAAGGTAATGTTTTGTTAGCTTACACAATTTATGAATAGATATAAATATATTGGTGAATAAAAAAGACTTGGTAAATATCCTGGATTTATTTTACAAAATTAAAACCTCAAACTATTTGGTTTCTTAGTTGTAAAGCACAAAGCCCAATACAAAATAGAGCTGAGAGTTCACAGAGTCAACACAGTTTGGATCAGAGAGGAAAATGTCACCCACTGCTTAGATAGAAGATTTTGGCAGCTGCAGTCAATTTGTGCCCTACAGGTTCTAAGAATGTTGTGCTGGGCATGATTGGTTGTTATCTGGTTTGGCTGGCAAGCTTTTCAGAATTATTTCCAAATTTTCATTTCACCTTTGCTGACATCCTGAAAGATTTCAGCAAAATAAATCCATCTGAGCAAACAAATCTCTAATCTATGGATGGTACTTGACACTATAGCAGTGGTTCTCAACCTTCCTAATGCTTCGACCATTTAATACGATTCATGTTGTGATGACCCCCCAACTATAAAATTATTTTTTTCTGCTACTTCATAATTGTAATTTTGCTACTGTTATGAGTCATAATGTAAATACTTTTGGAGCTATAGGTTTGACAAAGGGGTCACCCACAGGCTGAGAACCAATGTTCTACAGTCTCTGCTTTCAATAGTCAAACCAATTTGTTTAAAATTAGAGTGAAGAATTCTTGGATCTTTGGCTGAAATCTCAAAAGTATTTGGTTCTGTCTTCATTTCACTTGACTCTGAATTTTGTTATATTTATCACTAACCTTGGAAATACCTAAAACTGGGATTATAAAGACACAAACAACTGGATCTTGCAACAATTCTAAAACATTATGAAATCAAACAGCCCATTTGCTTCAAGGTAGCCTGATCAAACTTAACAAATATGTATCTTGAATAGTCTCATTTTTAAAAGATGTGTATTTGTATGATCACTTGTGTCTGTATTCAAAAGCAACAACTCATATGCACAAAAATGAAAACTTCCTTCTTATAAGTAAATTCAAATTTCCACCTGGTAGAGCAGTCTTTATATATAGCCCCACCTAACCATTAGTCCTCCTTTCCCTTCACTGCCATTTTGGGTCAATGTCAACAGCTGTTTTAGATAATCTTATTTTTGAAATTATTTTACCGAAATGAAAGAGTCATTTCATTTCCTAAGGAGTCCTAGGAGTGGCAAGAAAGCCAATACTCAATCATAAAATCACAGACTTCATTGAAAAATAGTTTCACTGAAGATATTCTTGCTTTTTTTCTTCATTCTAGTTGATACAAGATCTTTGTTATATAAGCATAAACATTATATCTTTAAATGCCAGAAGTAAAGATCAAAACATGTCAAGGTTTGATCATACATCATTAGGACACAAGAGAAATAATTTCAATTTGGGGGTTAAAATCAGACTTTTAATAATAATTAGGGCTATTTGATGAGGATAGATGTAATTCTAGATTGAAAATTAATAAAAAGCTTATTTCAAAAACAAAAGTAACCTTGAAGCAGAGACACGGAAATTGTTTCTCATTAACACTTAGCATACTCTAATCAGTGGTTACCTTTTTCATAGCTGTGACAAAATACTGACACAACAACTTAAAAGATGTTTTGGCTCACAGCATTAGTATTAAATCTATAGTCTTTGTCACTGTTGATTCTAAACCTGTGGTGAGGCAGGAAATCACATCATGGCAGCTGGACATGGTGAGGAGTAGGCTTGTCATCCATAGTAGATAGGAAGTAGTAAGAAAAGGGACCATAGTCTAGCTTTGACCTTCAAAAGTCTACTCACAGGGACCTACTTTCTCTGGTAAGTCCAGGCCTCCTGAAGTTCCAACCAACTCCCAAAATACCAACTGCCATCATTTGGCAGCAAGCATTCAGCACAGAAGCCTGTGGGGGACATTCCATCTTTAAACCTTAAGATGGGTGACATTTGTATGCATAGAATTGTGTACACATATTGTACATGCAACATTCAAAGCTATAAGCATGCTGTACACACCTGCATTAATGAGACATGCCTTTAAGTGGTATATAACTTGGCCTCTGAAATTCTAGGTCTATATGCATTATCCCCTACTGTTGTATTGACTCACTTGGTGTCATGATGACACAAATATAGACATACCTGGGAAGAAGATATCTCAATTGAAGAATTGTGTCAATTAGATTTGCCTGTGGGGATTTTTTTAATTACTAATTGATGTGCAAAAGCCCATCCCTGGGCGGGTGGGCCTGGACTGAATAAGAAATGTACCTAAGCAAGTCAGGGAGAGCAAGTCAGTAAGCAGCATCTCTCCATGGTCTCTGCTTCAGTTCTAGCCTCCAGGCTCCTTACTTGGGTTCTCTCCCTGTCTTCCTTCTATGATGGGATTGTAAGGTAAATGTAAATAAACACTTTACTTTTGCAAGTTACTTTTGGTCATGGTGTTCATTCCAGCAACAGAAAACAAACTAGGACATTTAGTTTCTGAATCTTCCCTGAAAGTAGTGCTTAGAAAACTTTCTTCATTTTCACTACCTATCATTATGGTACTAAGTAGGATTATCCAGACCCATTTAAATATACATTCCATACTGGATAAAGAATCTATTGCCTTCAGTAATTTAATTACTTAAATAAAATTTGCATTGATATATACTAACTAATTTAAATTTTAATTCATATACATTAAATTATTTTTAGCATTAGAGTCTAAGTGTTTTTATTAAATCTATTGTGGGAAAATAACATGGTCATGATATTCCATTTCAATAAATTACTGACAAATATGTGGCATTTCTTACTTTACATGTTTTGTGTCATGTTAAACATGATAAAAAAAACTATAATTTTTACATTTGCTCTGGATGTCATAACTTTTAAAATATACAGATTCTCTTCTACTCCCCACAATAAACATATAATATATATAGCGGAAGCAAGTCCCCTTCAGAATTAGGAAGAGAGAACTTTTGAAGTTTGGAGCTTTTCATGGCTTCTGTAATTGTTCTCTAAGTTCATCTGTAGGGAGTTTGAACTGATTCTGTCAGAGTTTAGCATGAAGCCATGCTCACATCAGTCACAGAAGAACCTGTCTATGTCTATGTCTAGAGTCAAAAAAGGCAGAAATAATGTTGCTACAAGGACTTGAATACGGTTTGTGGCAGTGTCTCTACCTCTTACACGTGCTTTTTTCTGCTGGTGGTAACTCTGAATAGAAGCAGGTTTGAAGTGACCCTTGATGCTCAGAATTTCAAGTTAAGTCACCAGCACATTTAGAACCATCAAGAAGCCCACATGTATTACAGACTCCTAGCTTCTCCCTGAATTTTCACTTGGTGAAGGGTCTGGAAAGCTCACTGGGGTTTCTTAAGGAGGACATTAATCTCATTCACAAGGTTCTTACCTCATGAACAAATCACATGTTAAAAGTCCTATCTCCAACATGTTTCCATATTTATATAAATTTAGGGGGATATAAATATTTAGTCAACATCCGTCTCCCCAAATGACCTCTCCCTTCAGTGCCTTTACCACACCACTTCTGTATGTACAACCTTAGCTCAGACAGGAGTTTTTTCATCCATGCATGCAGCCTGCTAAATTCAGCCATATACATACTAAATTTAGTAGCTGTTTCTCTGGTTCCTGTAATGCAGAATATGCCCTCCTTTCATTTACAGAGGACATGCAAATTTTTCTTTGCCATTTTTGATATGTTACATGTCTTAATGGGATTTCAAAAGACTGGAGAAAAAGAAATATTCTCTGTTTTCATTGTGGTTTTAGTTGTAAAGCTTCTCAAATCCTTTGCA
>CABHPP010147738.1:58761-86365 GCA_902168425.1 Peromyscus attwateri | reverse complement strand
GTGTGTGTGTGTGTGTGTGTGTGTGTGTGTGTGTGTGTGTGTGTTAGGAAGACACTGAAGGAACCACAGGCACTCTTTAAGGCTGAGCATTACTTGTAAAAATTCCCTTCACTTGGGGCAGGGGGAGGGGCAAGTTCAGGCTGCTGAGGCCCCTGCGCTGGAATCCCAGTTAACTTTTGAGACACTTGAAATGGAGCCAGCGGCCCTCCCCTCTCCATGCCGTCCCTGTTACCTTCCGTGGGGGTGGTTTTTTGGATGCTTTGTGCCCTGGCAGTTCCTTTCTGAAAGGAAACATGCAGATAGGGTCACAGCATTAGGGACAGGGGAAACAGTTCAGAGAGGGTGTCTGATGTCTGTCTGCAGGCTGCTAGGGAAACAGAAAGGAGAAAGACAGATGATTCCCGTGAAGCTCTGGAGCTCCAGCCTCCAGAGAGCTCTCCCATCACTACAATCAAGCTTCCTAGCTTTTGCCAACTTGAGGATTCTGGTGCTACTGGGAGACTGGAGTACACACACACACACTGGAGCATGCCCACCTCGAGATAGCAGGATAGCTACTGCCCCTGAAGGGCAGCCCCAGCAGGATCTGGAGTCTGGGCAAGCATCCTGGCAATATCATACTTACAAGCTGATCACAAAATTTAGGCACAGCCCTGGAAGCAGCTTCCTGCAGCCTTCAAGAAAAGAAAAGTTTAGGTTCAAATTGGAGTCATTCATTTAACAAGTTTGCTATAACATACTAGTCATCCAGTTCTTCTGTTTGTTTTCTGAGGCAGGATCACAAGGGACTCAGGTGGGTCTTGAACTTACTTTGTAGCCAAGGGTGACTTTGAACTTCTCCCCCCTACCCCCACTGGTTTAGAAAAAGTTTTAATTGTTTTTTTAGGATTTTAGTCTGGCTGATATGTTCAGTATTACTGATCATATTAAAAAACAAAGAAGGCATTAATTTTTCCTTTAAACAAATGGTATGGGATACTGTGTTAGATAATGAATTGGAAGTTAAAATACTTGCCTTCTGTTTTAAATTCATTCATTAGCTTCTTTAGGTCATTAGCGAAGATGTTTATTTCTCATTTGTCAGTCAAGGCCCTTAACTTTTAAATTTTCATGATAATATTTCAGGGGACATTATGTAGAAGGTAAGTGAATCGTTCTATATATTTTCAATTATATTTTGGGGAAAATCGACGCTTATGTTTTAATATCAAGAATAGCATTGCACATGAGTCCAGGGGTGTTCCAATTTTCTCCTCCCTCTGATCTCCCTGCTTCTGCCTCCCAAGTGCTGGGATTCTAGGCATGTGCCACTACGATTAGTTAATTGGTGCTGGTAATCCAAGCCAGAGCTTTATGTATGTTGGACAAGCACTACTTCTGCTGAGCTTTAGCCCAGCCCCCTGAAGTAAGTTATTAATAACGAAGACCAGGTTTCAGGGCTGGGGAGGTGATGACTCAGCAGTCAAGAGCAAGTACTACTCTAGCAGAGGTCCTGAGGTGAGTTCCTAGCACCCATGTGAGGTAGCTCACAAGCACCTGTAACTCCAGCCCCAGTGGATTCAACACCACCCAGCTAAAAACAGTGACAGTGTCCCTGCTGAGAAATCCTGTGTGTGTGTGTGTGTGTGTGTGTGTGTGTGTGTGTGTGTATTCATGTGCACATGTACATGTGTGTTCACATGTGTACATTTGTATGGAGACTAGAGGACAACTTGGGTGTCATTTCTCAGGACCACCCACCTTGTCTTTTGCTGTCCTGGAACTCACCACGTAATTTGTGTGTATTCATGTGCACATGTACATGTGTGTTCACATGTGTACATGTATATGGAGACTAGAGGACAACTTGGGTGTCATTTCTCAGGACCACGCCCCTTGTCTTTTGCTGTCCTGGAACTCACCACGTAATTTAGACTGGCCTGCCTGTTTTGTTTTGTTCTGTTTTGAGATAGGGTCTCATGTAGCCCAGGTTGGTCTCCAATACTTGGTGTAGCAGAATAAGATCTTGAACTTCTGATCCTCCTGTCCTCACTTTCCAAATGCTAGGATTATAGCTATGGACCACCACACCTGCTCTACGTGGTTCTGGGGATAGAAGCCGGGGTGTGGTACATGCTAGGCAGTCAGTCTACCAACTAACGCATATCCCCAGCCTGAGAAGTCCTCTTTTCAACTGGGGAAAATGGGCTAGCATCTGAACAGTTCTATATGTATGAGATCAAATTCATTCTTCCTGGAGGACTTTCAACAGTCAAAAGGATCTACAGTTACACACCATCTCATTCAAATTTCAACTTCCCTATAAAACAAGAAATTGTTTACCAATAATGAAAAAAAAATCTAGATACCACTAAGTAATCATCCAAGGGAAGCCACATATTGACAAAGCCAGAATCCAGAATAAGCTGTGGTCTAGATCACACCCATGGTGATGGACCAGCCACAGCTGAGAAGGCTGCGCATGCATTCTTGGTCAGTATGCTCAGTACCTCCTTTCTTTCTTGGAGATGGGATCTTGATATCTTGCCAAAGCTGACTTGGAATTCCTGGCCCCAAGAAATCCTCCTTCCTCAGCTTTCCTGGTGGCTGAGATGGCAGGTGCAGGACACCACACCTGGCTGTCAGTTAATTCACCCTTCTGCTTGGCGACTTCTAGAAGATCTCTTTATTACCAGTTAAGGCAGGCTCCAGGAGCTGAAGTAACTTCTTCAGTGTCCCAAGTTACTGGGCAGTTGACCTTTGCTTTAAGCCCAGGGCTGTTGGCTAAACCACTGGGGACTTTTAATGCTACATAAAGTATTTTTAGCCTTTGTTTCCTCCCAGTCTTCAAAAAGCAGCAACAAGAGTTTATTAACGTAAGAAAAATCATTGATCTGTGAACTCTTGCTCCCCAAAGTCAAGCTGAAGATTTTCTCAGTTGTCTAGAGGCAGCTGTGGAGCCAGGCACAATCATCAAGTGGCTGGAAGAATCCTTTTAATGACTCACCACAGCTGTTCCTTCTTTCTTTTTCTTTTCTGGTCTTTTTCTTTTTCCTCTCCTCCTGCTCCTCCTCCTCCTTCTTCTTTGGGCATTGGCTGCTTGTACTGAAACATGGAAAATGTAATACAATCTTGTAATGAGGAGAGAGAAAAGTCCTAACAGAAGCTGAATCCTTGATACACTAAGACATAATGATAGATAAAGGACATTGCCAGAGCTAAGCACCGGTACATGAGGACATGTGCCTGCTGAAGGGCCAAGCCTTGGAGACCAACAGGAGCATCACTGTGAGCTCCCCATATCCGGCCCCTCCACTACTGTGAGGCCCCCATAGCCTTCCACGTCCTGGCCCTCCACTTCAGCACATGTACCAGGCCACCGTGTCAGCCTAGGATCAGGACCTAATGTTTCAGAAGCATGCTGCTTTAGAAATGAGTTGGAGATGAGGGAGGATCAGAGACCCAGAGTTCACTAGGCCTTCGGGGCCACTGAAATAACAGCACAAGCCATGTGTGTGGGGGCACACACCTGTAATCCCAGCATTCAGAGGGCTAGGCAGAAGGATCAGGAGCTGAAGGCCAGGCTCTTCTACATAAGGAGTTTGAGACCCTCCTGGGTTATGTGGGCCCCATCTCAAAACTAATAATAAAAATAGAACAGCATAGAGAGGCTAACAATAAAGAGCAGGGCTTGGAAAGCGTATCTGAACTATCCCAGCTCTCAAGAGAGTCTGTTACAGCCCCAGCTAGGTTTTCCTGAATCTGACTGTTACAACTCTGCATCTACAAAGCAAGTGTCCAGGCCCACAGGAGCAGCTGAAACATGGCTGTAAAATAAGCAGTGCTTCCTGTATGTCCTTTCCTGCCAGTCCCTGTTTAGACAGGGTTTCCTGCCTACCAAAGATGTGCTGTGGCCAGTTTCAGGCTCCTCTCCACTCAGCCTCACTGATCTTTCCAGGATATGCAGAGCATGGCACCTGTCCCATGGTATAAAGCTCTAAGAACATAGTCTCTATTATTCCAAAATACCATTGCTGTCTATCAACCATACACCAGTTATCCATTGCCATGTGACAATTCTCTGCAGAACTCACCATGTAAGAGGGCTAAGGAAGTGTCTGCTGAGCAAGCATGAGGACCTGTGTGTGACACACACACCCACCAGAACCCGCATAAAAGCCCACAGTTGGTGGCACATGGTTGTAATTCCAGCACTGAGGAGGTGGAGGCAGATAGAACTCCAGCCAGGCTAGCCTATGTGGTGAGCTCTAGGCCAGTGAGAGGCTAAGGTCTTAAAATAGAAGTAGAAAAGCCAACAAGGGGGATGACACCTGAGGAGCAATACCCACATCTAGAGGGTGACTAGAAGTTAGATGCTAACTTCTAACTTCTACGTAGTTATATGTGCACACATGTACACATATATCCTTCACACACATGCATACACACTCTTACACATTTGTGGACTTTTTTATTTTTGTATTGGGGAGGATTGCACCCAGGGCCATGCATACGCCAGGCCAAGGGCTTTATCTTGAACTTCACCCTGGTGTGATTTATAGACATTTCAAACCCATCTCAGTGTGCTTACAACACCAGGTAATATCCCTTGCCGTATTAACCTTTCAATTTGTGACGCTGGATCTATTTGCTGATGGATGTAAGTGACTGATAAGTCTACAGCCCAGTCCTGATTGAGGGCCATCTGTCCCATGTCCCTTGGTACTCCTCAGTCCTAGCCAGAATAGTACTCCAAACAGAAAAATATTCCTGCCATGGCAAAGAGCCCCCATGGCTCCTTCCTGGTTCCTAAGAGAAGTGAACCCAGACATTGAGTGATGATCCATGCAGCAAGCATGGGCAAAGTTCTTGCTGTGTGTCCCCAGATACGTGAGGAGTCTCCTGTCTTTTAGAAACACAGACATGCCCAGAGATAAACTACCCTGCAATATAATAATTATTGTGTTACAGAGATATAATCAAAGAGCTGGAGGCCACCAGGATCTGGGGAGGAACTTTACTAAAGGGAGTGAATAGACTGTTGGAGATGAATACGGGTTTGCTCTGGATGGGGGCACAGAGTGGTTTGTGGTGAAAGAAACCAAAGCTACAGTAAGAGGACCTGAGCAGACTGTGCAGGAAGGGATGGAGATGAGGCTAGGAGGTGAGGTGGGCTGTGTTGTGAGAGAAACGATTAAGCTTTACTAGACTACTACTAAGTCCTCTGCATTTATCCTGAAGGCTGGAAGAAGCTGGCAGGTGTTTCTGACTTGGCTGCTCCTTGGAAGAGCCGGGACGTCAGCCCAGGAAGATGAGTCAGGAGAGCTTGGAGCCTGGGAGTCTGAGTTGAAGACTCCCCTGGTTCCTTTGATAACCAGCCATATTGGCAAGCAGTGTCCTCACTAACATTAGAGTTTCCCAAACGGTTTAAATTAAGTGCCACGGTGGATTTCATTAGATGTTGGCAAAGCGGCCCCGGTAACAGCACCAAGTTGGGTGACGAGATGTAGAAAAGAGAGCACAGCTGGGTGGTTGTGACTGAGGAAGAGTACTTAAAAGAGGGCCTCAGATAAACCGGTAGTGTGGTCCTGTGGGAGAAAGGTCAGGGTGAAGGGACACTACAGTGGAAGAACTACCTCGGTTTTCTGTGGGAAAATGTTCCTGCAGGAAGAAGAGGTTTGGACCCAGACAACATATGAGACAAGTCAACTATACAAAGATGCCAGAAGAAGACAGCCACCTCCACGCCAAGGACAGAGCCTCAGTAGCGACCGGTTTGCTTATGCAGGCGGTCATCATGGACCTCCAGTCTTCAGAAGTCTGAGGAAACATGTTTCTGTTGTTTATCCTCAAGGTCCACATACCTTGTTATGAAAGCACTAACAAACGATGACAGAAGCTAAGCAGGAAGGCCAGAAACACAAATGAGAGGGTGGCAATGGAGGCCAAAGGTCACTCAGTGCTAAAGCTTATGCTTAGCATGCGCAAGGCCTTAGGTTTCATCCACAGCACTAAAAACCAAAAAGCTCTGCTCAGCTGGTGCTTGCCTAGCATATATGAAGCCCTGGGTTCCATCCCTGGCACTATATAAACTCAGTGTGGTGGTGCACACCTGTAATTCCAGTATTAGTGAGGTAGAGATAGAAGGGTCAGAAGTTCAAGGTCATACTCGGTTATAATAACGAATTCCATGCCAGCCTTGGATAAGGAGAACCTGTTTAAGTAAGTAAATAAATTGATTGACTGAGGCATAGACGCACTCCTGTGATCTCAACACTGAAGAGATTAAGGCAAGAGGATCAGGAGTCCAAGATCATTCTGAGCTACATAGTTAATTCCGGGCTGGTCTGAGATACATGAGAACGGGCCTCAAATAATAAGCCAACAAGCAAAATTTGTACAAATATGCATAAAATAATGTATATAAAAAAGTTGAGGTGCAGGGGAGACCAAGTGTGATGGCATTCAAAAAGACTGCAATTGCTAAGTGACCTTGGCAAGGCCAGTGTCAGTGGAATGATAGTCAAACAGCCCGTAGGTCAAAGGTTACCTTGAACACAGGAAGTGTGAAGCACAGACTTCCCTTCCCTGACATGTGGTAGTTATGAAGGGAGCTTTGGAATAACGCTTTAAGGACAAGGCACATTTGAGGGGAATTGTGTTTAGAATGGAAAAGTTAAGTACATCTGAGGCCAAGAAAAAGAAACAGCAGATAATGTGGTGATATACTGTGTCCCCCAATGTACTGTGCATCCTAATAAACTTATCTGGGGTCAGAAGACAGAACAGCCAATAGATAGACATAGAGGCCAGAAAATGGTGGCGCACACCCTTAATCCTAGCATTCTGGAGGCAGAGATCCATCCGGATCTCTGTGAGTTCAAAGCCACCCTGGAAACAGCCAGGCATGGTGACACAAGCCTTTAATCCCAGGAAGTCATGGCAGAAAGGTATATAAGGTGTGAGACCAGAAACTAGAGCTGTTTAAGCTTTTAAGCTTTGAGCAGCAGTTCAGATGAGATCCATTTGGATGAGGACTCAGAGACTTCCAGTCTGAGGAAACAGGATCAGCTGAAGAATTGGCGAGCTGAGGTTGGCTGTGGCTGGTTCTGTTTCTCCGATCTTTCAGCGTTCACCCCAATACCTGGCTCCAGGTTTGTTTTTATTAATAAGACCTTTTAATAATTTGTGCTACAAGATAAGGTTATACTAAAGATGTAAGGAAAAGCATAATAATGTAAAGAACAATAGAGAGACGCGAAAGCAGCCAGAATGTGAGGTCAGATAGAGAGGGGGGGGGCAGGAAAAAGTGGGGGAGGAGCAAGGAGTGGAAAGTGGGTGAATAGAGCGGAGGGTGCACATTTTTTTCCTAACACCAGAGAAGAAATATGGATGACACAATAAACCAGTTTTAGGTTAAGCACGATAAGAGTTAACATTGTATATGTGAAAATGGCTAGAAATAAGTGGACTTTTGTTTAGACCAGTGGTTCTCAACCAGAATACTTCGGTACTTCAAGTCTGAGGCTCTGAGACCTGAGATGGAAAGCGGAGACCCACCATGAGCTGTGGAGCCGTTCCTGCTGCTGAGGACAGGTGTCCTATGTTCAGCTTGAAAAGCCTCACTGGGATTCCTGCACTGTCCCTACAGTCACTAGCAGTACCAGAGCAACCAGAAGTAAATGCAGTCCTTCCCTTGGCTCTATTCAGATCATAACCGAGTAAGAAAATGAAGCGTGTGTTTGTCCTGCGCGCTGCTCAGGAGGGAAAGAAGTGAGGAATGACTGTCAGGTAAGGTTAACAAGGTGTGTTCCCAAGGGGAGTCGGGAAGACTCGGCAGGGACAAAGTGTGACAGAAGGAAGCATCAGCACAGAGCAACAACACAAACACACACGACCTGCACAAAGAGCAACAGGGAAGTGAAAGCCGAGGATGTAGGGACAGAGCTGAACGGGAAAGGTACCCTGAAAGGCTGGACGGCATGCATGCGGTAAACCAGGGGCTTTCTTTGCTTTGTAAAGGGCTCCAGCCTGATGGAGAAAGTAGGAGTGGCCACAGCCACAGTCACAGGAAAGGTCGCCGAGAACAACAGAGAGACCAGGGGACAAAAGGGGTTGCAATCACAGTCCCAGAGATACCAACATCCAGACTCTGAGGAGAGATCAGACTGAAAGGGACGAAGCCGGGACCGGGAGGCAAAGGAGAGCAGCACGGAATTGAAGGCGGCAGCTGACACGTGGGGAGAAGGTGTTATAGAAAGGAAATGAGGAACTCCAGGAGTCCAGTGTCACTTAAAGGACAGCGTAATCGGTTTTTTGTTACTATGATCAAATGCCTGCCACGAAGCAACTCAGTGTGAGGAAGGGTTGGTTTTGGCTCACAGTTTAAGAAAGAATATAGTCCATCATGGAGAGGAAGCCATTGCCACAGGATTGTGAGGTGGCTGGTCACACTACTTTTGCAGTCCAAAAGCAGAAAGCAGGAACTGGGGCTGGACTATGAATCCTCAAGGACCTCCTGCAGTGGCCCACTTCCTTCAGTAAGGCGACACCTCTTATAGATTCCACAACCTTCCAAAACAGTGTCACAAACCAGGGATCAAGTGACCAGACACACGAGCTTGTGGGCAACCCCTCTCATTCAAACCACAATAAAGATGACCACTGAAATTCTTCCACTAAATTTAGCAAATATAGCCAGCAGACCAAAGACCACCGAGGTTTGTTCCTGCAGAGCCTTTGAAGCCTTCTGCAGCATCGAGCTGTTTGCTAATATCAAAGGTACCATGTGTCCACACAAACTCTTTAACACAAAGTAATTGTGTTCTTAGCAGAGGAGAACAGGCTGCCGCCATTATCTTAGCATAAAACTGTATGCTCCATTCATCTCAGTGAGGATAATTGGCTGTTACGAAACACCGTGACCAAAGCAACTTGAGGAAGAAACGATGTGTTTCAGCTTATGGCTTACAGTCCATCATCCAGGGAAGCCAGGGCTGGCACTCAAGGCAGGAACTGATACAGAGGTCCTGAAAGGGTGCTGCTTACTGTCTTGGTTCTCTTGCTTAGCTTGCTTTTTTATGTACATCCAGGATCACCTATCCTGGGGGGCGGGGGTAGCACCACCCACTGTGAGCTTGACCCTCCTACAACATCAGTCAAGGAAATGTACCACAGGCTTGCCCATAGGCCAATCTGGCTGGCATTTTCTCAACTGAAGTTTCCTCTTCTTAAATGACTCTATCGTGTCAAATTGACATAAAACGGGCCAGCACAAGGGTCCTGTCTGAAGTATAGACACAGTTGGCTTCTGAATGAAGCTGGGGTTCTCTCCTAATGGCCAAACCCTTAGTGGATCTTTTTCTGTCTGGTCACACCATCTCCCAGCACCATAAGATAAGAGCTTCGCTGTGGGTTAGTCAGCTGTTTGCATTGGGGCCTCCTGAAAGGCTTACCAAAGCCTTCAAGACCCACCTACTGAATTCCTGAAAATGGAATTTCAGATCCTATGACAACTGGGTGCAATTTGGAAGAAACAGGTGTTGCCTTTTGCCTGTCAATCAATTTCTACCCATGACAGATCCTTCATGTGGCCAAAGAGAGCCAATGTTGGTTGCAATCGGACCACCCTGGTGTACTCAAGGATACGCTGTTGTTTTCCCCTATCAGGGTGGCCGCATTTCCTTAATGCAAAAGGCACCCAGCCCTCACCCCAGCCCCCACCTGTAGTCAGCCCATCTACTTTTTGGCACTCAAAAGAGCAAGCTGTTGAGTCGGCCAGCCTCACCCACCTGTTGTATGTCTCGCTCCCCAAACAGCTGGTGAAAACCAATATCAAGCTGAACGTCAGGCTTGGCCAGGGAATTAAACACACACATGTTCATGCAAGCTCCTCTCAAATTCATAAACACATCGTGACAAGTACCAGGGTTCTGAGCAGAACCCCAAAGCCTTTGGTTTTGATTACACGAAACGCCTCTGGTAAAAAGGAATTATTTCTTTCTTTCTTTCTTTTTTTTTAGGAACATGCTTGATCTGATTCCAGATTTGGGGTGGAGCCCAACAGACCATGCCTTGTAGAATCTACGTGCCTCTGTCTCACGCACTCTGAGCTGGATTCTGTCTGGAGTAGGCCAACCCTCCCATCGGTAGGGAGCTAGCATGGGAAGCTTTCCCAGACACATCCTAGTGGGGTAAGATTTTTCCCAAGTACAAGAAAAAAAAAAAAAAAAAGATGGCTTTCTCTTGCCATAGGCTCCCTTGTGAATATACAACATGTGGAATAGCTCCATTCCTCCAATGTGAACAAATGCAGCCATTTGAACCTTCTAGACGGCATCTTTACTGTCCAGTATCAGGTATCACCTTCCATATCTCAGTACAACCCAGAGGACCTGTCTGTCAAACTGGCAGGCTGTCCCAGACGAAGAGCCTGGCAGACCTAGAGCTACAGGCCTAGAGACACAAGTGTGGGAAGCAGTAAGAGCCTTTGTTTAGCTAACACCAAGATCTATGGGGCAACTCCAAAAGAGACAAGGAAATGTCAAAGGGCAGATATAGGGAAGGCTTTTGTCGTCTCCAAGCCTGCCTTCCCCATTCTCCGGTATTATAGTCCCTTGTGTTGGACTGACTCACACACACACACACACACACTCGCTCTACACCCACATCACTCCTCCTGTTTTTGAGATTTACCTGGTGAACCTTAAGGAAGGTGATCCCTGTTTCCACTACATTTTAAACCTAGTCTATGCTATTGACAGCAGTAAGGAAATGGGTCCAGCCTGGCTGTCCATCAGCAGATACGGATAATGAAAAAATGTGTTACACAGACACAGTGGAATTGTATTCAGCTGTAAAGAAAAATTAAATAAAGAAGTTTGTGGTGGGGGAAACGTGTGGATCTGTAAAGTATTACACTAAGTAACCCATATGGGAGGTGACCCATAACCCAGAAAGACAAGAATCAGTTGTTTTTTTTCTCAATGTGGATTTTAATGTTTATATGTAAGTGTGCATGAGTGTATCTATAGGCTATGAAATTAGAAGGGATACCACCAGAGAGGGAAGAGAGGTCCTGAGGAAATGAAGAAGGACAATAGAACACACGATGTGATGGCTAAAAGGTTATGGGGGTTGCCAGGGTAGACGGGGACAGAAATGGAAAAGGAGAAACAACAAAATCAAATTTTGTTTGAAAATTCTGTCATGATACCTAATACTTTTGTAGTCAAATTGAAATTAATTAACTAAAGATGGTCTCTACCAGGAGAGGGAGAGGAGAAGTTAGATAGACCTTGTCTGGCTTCCAGTGATGGCACTGTTTTCCCTGAGGACCAAGTCTGATCTCCGGAGCATTCAGTCAAAAAGGACTGGAGCTTCTTAAATATTTTTTTTAATTTTTAAAGATTTATTTTTATTAGTTTTAATTATATGGATGTGTGGAATATCCTTGGAGCTAGAGTTAAAAGTGATTGTGAGCCACCCGATGTGGGTGCTAGGAACTGAACTTGGGTTCTCTGCAAGAGTAGTATGTACCCTTAACTCCTGAGCCAACTCTCCAGTCCCATGCCTCTGGAATTTTTATAGTATAATTCTAATACATATCATATACCCTAATACCTAAAGGCATTTGTCAGCAGAGAAGGTAGGAGACAAATTATACGTGTTTGCTGAAGAGAAGGGCACAAACCAAGGAGACACACGGGAGCAGGGGTCTGACTCCTTGGTAGAGAGCTTGCCCAGCATGCATTAGGCTCCTTGGTAGAGAGCTTGTCCAGCATGCCTTAGGCTCTGAATTCAGCCCTAGTACTGCATGAACTGGACATGGTGGTGGACACTTTAATCCCGCTACTTGAGAATTAGAGGCAGAAGGATCAGAAACCCCAATTTTTTCCTGGCTACACAGTGAACTGGAGGCCAGCCTGAATTGCATAGAGACCCTTAATAAATAAAGGACAGTGCCATTCCTCTGTGTGCCTATGGCTTCACTACAGAGGCAAATCAAACAGCTCAGCTCTAGGACTACATGACACCACAGTTGGAGGATATCCACATCCTGTGTACAATGGTACAGTGTTTGCTTGTAACCCATGTGTGTACCCCTAGCCTTTAAACTAGCTCTACATTTCTTAGATAACTCCCCAAATTAAATAGCTACACATCACATTGCCAAGGGAATAGTGGGAAACCACCAGCAGGGTGGATCTAGACCTTGGCTGTGGAAGCTTCTTCCCTCCTCATTTCCAGACTTATGATCCCCAGCTACATCACCTGATCCTCATCATTCGCTCCTATAGTCCCCACGTTGCAATCTCTGTATCTGATCATCCTGGTCTGGCTGGCTAGCTGCCCTACCCACTCTCATTGCCTCCATGGCAAATGGCAGTCAGCTTCTCTTTTTCTCTTGTGCCTTGAGCAGTGCTTGGTTTGGCTGTCAGTAAGCACTCGAAGAAATGGTATTCTTCAATGAGTGAACGAATGAGCAAATGAAAAGAGCCAATAGTAAGCTGTAGGGGCTGTGAGGGTGGATTTTAGTCCAGCAGTGCCTAATGATAGCTAGTTTGTACTTTAAAATTAATATAACTTATTAAAGGGACTAACTCAAAATTCTACTTATGTAAGGCTTAAGTTTAGTTTACAATTCCTAAAGATTTTAAAAGATACGTTATCTTCCATATCTTAATTATTTAAATTATTTATAATCCGATAGTTTTAGTAATCATTTATAAGGGGCCTTGCACAAACTCAATACCCTAAGTTGCCACAGGTTGTATGCATACAGTTATTATATTTAGTTTGTCTTACACACCTCACTCAGTCCTAAGAAGTAGGAGCCTTTCAAAATATGTTCTTGTAGGCCACACATATTATCTGTACAAATTTGAGAAATCTGAGATTTTGTTAACATTTTAGCGCTGTTAAGTGGTAAATGTCTCAAAACTTTCGGCTAGAAGCATACTACTGTAAGTCCCTTCTGAACATGAATCTTGAGGCCTGTTTTTGGACATCCTGGGTTTGTAATTATTTAAAAGAGCGGTGGGAGTCTGGGTAGACCTCAGTACCAGGAAGGCTTGCAGGAGGCCCTGTTTTTAATGCCCAGGACTGCAAAGATGAATTAGTTAACTAAACTGCTCTAACGTGCACACAGGACTCTTAAATAGGATCCATGCTCACTTTGCTTCTTTGTTTCTATTCCTTCCCTCCTCATTCCTCCAGTTAAAAGATGTTTGTATTATCCAAAGCAAGTGGGACTTTCCAACTTCCTGTGCCAAGGTTAAATATTAATGTGGAAAAATTGGGACCTGAGATGGAGGATTCAGTATTCTGGGATATTTGTACACTATGTGAAGATAAATTGCTGTGATTGGTTTAATAAATAGCTGAATGGCCAACAGCTAGGCAGGAGGTGTGGGTGGGATTTCCAGGCAGAGAGAGGAAACAGGAGGAGATAATCTAATCGAGGCACAGAGGAGACTCCAACAAGATGCAGAGGGAGTCAGACATACGGAATGAAAGAAAGGTAAAGAGCTATATGGTAAAATGCAGATTAATAGAAATAGGTTAATTAAAGCTGTAAGAGCTAGTGGAACAAGCCTAAGCTAAGGCTGAGCTTTCATAATTAATAATAAGTCTCCGTGTTGTTATTTATGAACTGGTGTCCCAAAGAAAAATCTGTCTATATACTGTGCCAAGGTTAAATATCAGTGAAAAAAAAGATGGGACCTGAGGTGTAGGATTCAGTTCTTGCCCAAGAAACTGATGGAACACGTGGGCTCTCACCCAGCCATTGCCTGAGGCATCCATGATATCAGGGGAGCCTCTCAGCCACACCCTTAGATGGAGTTTCTGTATTTCCCAGGCCTCCCCTTAGACTGGAGCCCATCCTTGTATGTAACAGTTAATGTCCTTCTCTGGTTGCTGGGATTTTGTAGGATTTGTTTTGTTTTGTTGCCTTACCATGACCCCTTTTTTAATTTTTTGAGGCAAAGTCTCATACAACCTAGGATAGGCTTTAGCTTACTAAGTGTCAAGCATGTATCCAAAGATGCCCTTGAACTTCTGATATTTCTTCCACCTCCTGGGAGGCAAAAGCCAGGTGTATGCAGTGCTGGGGTGGAAGACAGGGCTTCCTATGTGTTAGAAGAGTTCTCTACCAGCTGAGCCACATGCCCAGCATCTCTCATGGCATTGGAATGTCTTTCTGTTCAACTTGGGGGTCATTTGGTCTACTAGCCTCCACCCTATTTCCTGTATACCCTCGTCATCTGATTTTGACAGACTGGATCCCAGCATAATTTTTCCCCAAAGCAGTAATTCTTAAAGGTAATAACAGGACAGGCAGCTGAGTTCTGTGCATTAAACTGTTTTGGCTTTATGGAACTCTTTACTGACAATACTAAGCTCAGGTCCATGTCTACAGATCCATTGAAATACCATTCCACATGGTAACTCTTGTATATTCAAACTGGTCCTCTTCTAAGACTCCTGATTGGCCTTAACACCCATTATAAGCTGCTGACTATGTCTTTTCCTCCAAGTTAGACTATAAGGACATAGATTATTTTTATGGGTAATACAGTTTTGCACCTAGAACAGTTTTTGGCAGACACTAATATCCCAGGGGAAAAAAGATGGACCAGGGCAGTGGATTGCTGATAAAGTGCTTACTGCATAGCTATGAGGACCAGAGATCAATCCAAGCACCTTTGTAAAATGTCAGGTGGATGCACACTTGTAATACCAGTACTGGGGAGGCAGAGGTAGGAGGATCCCTGGCCAGTCGATCTAGACAGATAGATTGAAGAGCTCCGGTTTCAATGGTAGACCCTGCCTAAAAAAAAATAAGGGACCATGATTGAGGAAGACATCTAGCATCAACTTCTGGCCTCCACATGCATACAAATATGCATCACACACACACACACACACACACACACACACACACACGCACGCACACACATTTAAAAAAAAACACTGATTGAGTGAGTAAATGAATATAAATGGGATTGGCTATTTAAGTTGTAAATAAATGCCCTTGTTCACAAATGTTAAGAACTCCAAAATGGTACAGGCCAGATATTAAACTAAGTGTGGGTCCTGTCTCAGTCCAGGACCCCGTGCAAGGGTATTGGTCATATACTCATAAGACCAGTAAGCACACATGTACATATGCTAAACCAGAATGTGGTACATAGAGCTGTCTGAAAGAATGAGTGGACAGTGACCTGGTGTTCTCATTTTAACATTCCTGTAGTCTGTGATCCTCTGAAGGGCAGCAGAATCACTGAAGGTGTGGGAGATGCCTGGGTTTCACACCTGAGTGAGGAATCTTTGGTCTGACTCTGTTCTCAGAGCTCCCTGTTGTAATCAGTGTCCACTCACTCGTCTGGCCTCTCTGTGCTGGAACAAGGACTGTGAGGTACTAGATTCCAGTTGTGGAAAACAGACATCTCTGCACATCACATCCTGGGAACTTGGCATACTGACCACCCAGAGAAGGACAGAACCTCATCAGCTACCAAAGGACTTGTAGGAGTCCACATGGTGCATTCATTCCCAGGAAATAAATTAGCAACTTAGGAAAACATGTTTTCATCAAATAAGCTTTTTCTCTCTTTTTGAGATAGAGCCCCATTCATACAGCCTAGGCTGGCCTAGAACTCACTATGCTGCTGAGGGTGCCCTTGAATTTTCTGATCCTCCTGCCTCCATCTCCCAAGTGCTGGTATTACAAGTGGGCACTACCACAATACATTTTATGCAGTGTTGGGGGTTGAACTATAGGCTGAGTGAATGCCAAGGGAGCACTTGAGCTGTAAACATTTGTAAAAGGAAATTGGCATATGACACACATTTAGGTTAAAAGATACTTTAGAACAATGGTTTTCATTGTAGGTCATGACCCCCAAAGACCATCAGAAAACACAGATGTTCACATTACGATTCATAATAGTAGCAAAATTACAGTTAATGAAGTAGCAGTGAAAATAATTTTATGGACGGGGGTCACCACAACATGAGGAATTGTATTTAAAGGGTCAAAGCTTTAGGAAGATTGAGAACCACTGCTTTAGAACAAGTCAGAGGGACAAAGTAATTATTAATACTTAGTTTTGTTTTTTTTAAATGTTGACTGAGAATGAAGTCTTTGAATTAAAACCCTCCCCTTTATGTCTCAAAAACAAGCTGACTCATTGGATTTGACAAGAAGTCATAAGGACAAACAGCACTATGGATGGAGCCAGAAACACTGAGCACCACCATTTCCCCTGGCGGTAGAGAAGGGTCTTGCATCAAGGGTGTGTGCCTGAGTGACTGTGAGATCACCAGATGGTGAGTGGAGATCACCTCCAGACAAAAACAGTAAGTAGGGAAGGCCTGCACAGATGGTGAGGCATAACTCACATCTTGGAAAATCCCAGCCTTCTGGGAGTCAGGCAGGGTGTAAATCAGACACAGAGTTGCCACTCAACCATTCACCTGGGGGCAATGTTTCAGGAAATAGCATGTCCACACAGACCTTCCTCATATATTCTAGAATATTCATTCTTCTGCTCCTTACAAGCACATCTGTCTACTATCTGAGCAGGCGATGTGGGGGCTGCATCATTGGTCCAGTCACTAGAATGTCCCCAAGTTATAACAGAGCACAGTGGATGAGAATCAGTCCTAAGTCATCTCTGTGGGATAGAAATCTCCACCAGGAGCCTGGGAACATCCCAGGACCCCCCTCCTGCAGCAACCAGGGAGGATCACAGACCCAGAACTGCTGCAGAAGTTCTGCTGAGAAGGCAGGAAGGCACTTGCAGAAGTCAGGCTAAGGCAAAAACTGCCATCCCAAGAGCATCACCTAACAGGGATGTGCTGGGAGAAGAAGAACGTCCATTCAGACTAGCCACCTCTAAGAGCAAGCCAGCAGATGCCCCAGAGCCCAAGATTCCTCCCAGGTGGACTGGTAGCCCTCTCTGTGACCTTTCCTACTTACTGGATGCAGTGGTTTGAATGTTGTGTTGTCTTCCTTTAAAAATATTTTCCTAAAGAGAAGGTTGAAGCCAGAGGTGAGTCTTGGTACCTCACGGATCAGCGTCCTTGCTGAGTCTCTGAGGTCCATGTTCTTGTTTCTTCTTTGCTCCTTTTGTCCTTCATCAGATGCTTAATTTACCTTCACTGTGGGAACACACTGCTTTCATATCTATTACGTACATTGCAGGGAGGGCTTAGCATGTGAGTCAGTTGGTAGAGTGCTCACCTGCTACATGCAAAGCCCCGCACTCAGGTGATTAAACAGCACATTCAATACAGGTGATTGAACAGCGCATTCAATAAAATCCTGAAAGAACAAAAACTTCTATTTTCTTTCTAAAAATGACTTTTGAAGGAAAATAGAAATAAATACATAAAAGGAGTTCAGCTCACAGATGAAGGTAAGCAAGATTTGGGGAGAAAAATATCCAAAGTTTCAATATAAGTCAGAGAAATACTATTGGCAAGCTGGGGGAAAGTTGAAGCATTTTGTCTCTCTGGTAAACCAGGCCCCAGGCTAGATGTGAAATCCAGGAGTGACAAATGAGGGTAGCCCAGCATGTACTGTGTGTACACCCAGCATATGTATCAATTCCATATACAGTAGTCACAAATTATCCAGAAGGCAGTCCTTCAAAGACCAGTCAGAAAAAAAGATCAAAGTCCATTGGAAGCAAAAGAAGTATTATTCTAAAATTAAAGGAAAGGACAACGGATTAGATTGAGTAGTTCTGTGCCCCACTCTGCATAACACCCCCCAATACACACACACACACACACGCACACGCACACGCACACGCACACGCACACGCACACACCCTGAAAATCTTCATTACTCTTTCTTCTAAATCCAACAACCAAGACAGTGAAGGAGAAGGTAAGGGGGCGCTCTTCATGGGCTGGGAAGGGAAACCTAGTCTGGGTTCTCCAGCCCTGTAAGTGTGCAGATCCCTAAACACTCCACCCATGGTGTTTTGTCATGTCTACCACCTCCTCACAAAATGATGCCTCTCCAGTCCACTGGATAAGCAATTTCATGATCAAGAAAAAATAAGAGAACTTACGTTAAAGCCAGCCCACAGGTCTTAGGACCTGTAAAAGTTCTTTGGGGATCATCATAATCATTCAGCTGCCAAAGTGTTTTCCATGAAGCTTGATAACCTGAGTTTGATCCACAGAAAACACGTAAAGGTGGAAGGAGAAACCCAACTCCACCAATTTGTTCTCCTACCTCGACACACATTCCGTGGCACATGTATGCACACCCATGCAAATTACACAGAAATAATAGTAATTAATGAAATAAAAAACAAGTTCTTTTATCCACTTTAATATACTTTAGCTTTTTAATTAAAAAAAATGTAGGAAAAGGCTTCATGTATCCCAGGCTGTCAATTTACTATGTAGCTGAGGGTAGCCTTCTGATCCTCCTGCCTCCATCTCAAGATCACGGGGCCTTACAGGCCTGTGTCACCTAGGTTATGTGGTGCCGGGGATGGACCAAGGACTTTATGTATAGTAAACAAGCACTCTACCAACGTCACCACATGCCTAGCCAGCCCTCACTATAATGTGCTTAATAGATATGAAAGCAGTGTGTTCCCGCGGTGAAGGTAAATTAATCATCTGATGAGGGACCAAATGAACCAAGAAGAACCAAGAATGTGGACCACAGAGACTCGGGAAGGATGCTGACTCTGAGGTACTAAGACCCACCTCTGGCTTCAATTTTTTTCTTCAGGTGATCAGTTTTTCCCACTTCCCACAGCTCCAGTTATCAAGAATTTCTGGGCTCTGATGTCAACTTATCATAGAGAGATTGCCAAAAGATGCCCAAACCTATTGACTGACTGTACTATGTTTAGGAAAACATGTCAAAATGAAAGAAAACCTGTGTTTAATCTGAGGCCATGTTGGGAATGGAGACCCTTGTGCCTGTCTTTTTTTCTCAGGAGGAAGGAGGACATGGCTGAGGCACTGTGAACAGTTCTGTGTGCCTGCACCCTGTCTGACTCTCTGGCGAGGGCATTATAGGGAGCTGATTTACTATACTTCCTGACCTGAGGAAGTCCATAAGCTTTCTGTCCTTTGCCTTAGGGAGGCTCTTTTGGGTAGTACCTGTGACTTAGCGGCTCTCACAGTCATTTTTCTGACCTTCCAAGGCATTGGCAATGCGGGGCAACCCTTAAATACACCTGCTGCTCTTCCTTGTGCTCCTCTGATTGCTTCCTGAGTCTTGCTTGCAGTGCAGAATTCATATCAAATATGTTGGTCTGCTGAAGCGATATAGATTCATCTGTTTCCAACAGGAATATTCTGGGCTCTCGTCCATCATGTATTATGTTGTTTCTCCCTAGCACAAAACCGGTAAGAAGTCCTAGTTTTCTAAGTTTCTGTGTCTCCAATGCTCTGTGACCCAGCACTTCCACATTAAATGATGAGTTGTAGCTCTAACTAAATCAGACTTCTCCTCTCCAACACAAAGTGGAGACATCCTTACATCAGATGGCCCATCAGCCTCGTTATTTCTCATTCATTCATTCATACACTCAAAATGTAAGAAGCACCTGTGTGGAAGGTACCTCCTTTTCTTTTGTTTATGTACATGTAGTGTGTGCATATATAAATATGTGTGTGCGTGTATGCATGTTTATGTTGATGTAGGTACCTATGTATATGGATGTGGAGGCAGGGGAGAACGCCGAGTATCTTCCTCTGTGCTGGTTAGTTTCTGTCAACTTGACACACACTAGAGTTGCCTGGGACACTCAGCTGAGGAATTACTTCCTTCAGATTGGCCTGTGGGTGTGTCTGAATGGCATTTTCTTAATTAATGATTGATGTAGGAGGGCCAGGCCACTGTGAATGGTGAGACCCCTGGGCAAGTGAAAGAGCTCTAGGGGGAAGCTAATTATCAGCTTTCCTCCATGACGCTTGCCTCTGCTTCTGTTTGAGTTCCTTCGTTCATTTCCTTCAAATGGCCTGTGATCTGGAAAGATAAGCCGAATAAAGCCTTTCCTTCCCAAGTTGCTTTGGTCATTACCAGCAACAAAAAGGAAAACTAAGACCTAAGATGTCCTCTGTCCAACTCCCCTGAACTTAGGTCCGTCCACTCCCCTTCAAGGATGAGCCTTCAAGGGACTTGACAGCAGGGGGATGTCGGGAGCCCGAAGTCCTTTCTTCATTGCTCATTAGGCTACTTGACTGGCTTCTTGATTTTCAGTTTTAATTTTCCCCCTTCTCCCTCATCCTCCCTAGCCAGTGAGTGCCTGGTTAGGAGTGGAGTTGCAGACTTTAAACCTTGAAACCCAGGGCTGGAGACGTGACTGAGCTGAAACAATGCTTGACCGGCCTGCATGACGTCCTGACCTCCATCCCTAGCTCAAAGCACGCATTCAGCATTCGGGTGGATGACTATGATCCTGGGAGGCGGGAGGCCGAAGCAGGAGAATCAGAAGCTGTGGGCATTCATTTTTCTCTCCTCTAAAGGAGACATGGAGAGGAAACTAAGCAAAGGGGTAGTAGTCACTTACAGGAGTACAAACACACAACACACTAGAAAGTATTATGGAATTTGGATTTTAGAAATCACATCTGTATGGATGGCAAGCAAGAAAGGAGACAGAAAACTGAGGAAAAGGGGTTTCTAATAGGAGGGGTTGGGGAGAAGAGGGCAGGGCATAGGGGAATATGTTTGTAATGCATTACATACTTGAATAAAATAATGATAATGTGAATACATAAAATACAGACAAGAATGTACAATACAGACAAAAATACAAGAAAAGATGGCCAAAGTGAGTAACACAGCTGCATGTAACAGAGTAAGGAGAGGGATGGGCTCAACTAGGCTGAGTTCCACCACAGTCATAGCGCCACTACTGGGGTTTCATTCTTCCAACTCGGATCTGTAAAATGGGTACCTGAACACTCTATAATGACAGTCATGGATCTAGATATTTCTCTTCTGTTGTCCAACACCAACTACTCTAAACCCTGTCAAACATTGGTCCTCGGACTTCTTCAGTATCCACTATTGCAAGACCACTCTAACAGTTACAGCCTTGAGATGCTATTGTGCTGACCAGCATGGGAGCGCTCCCATGTGCTGAAGATGGCTTATTGTCTCCAGGGACCATGTCTTAGTTAGGGTTTTCATTGCTGTGAAGAGACACCATGACCATAGCAACTCCTCTAAAGAAAACATTTAGTTGGGGTGGCTCACTTAAAGTTTCAGAAGTTCAGTCTATTATCATCATGATAGGAAGCATGGTAGCATACAGGCAGATGCAGATGTGGTACTGGAGCTGAGAGTGCTACATCTTGCAGGCAACAGGAAGTCAACTCAGATACTAGGCAGTATAAGATTATGGGGGCCAGTTACATTCAAACTACCACAGACCTCATCATCAACGGTGGCTAACAAGAAACTCCCAATGTGATTTCTATTTCTTCTATTTCTATTTTCTATTTTTCTGTGAAGAACTTATAATTTTTTTAAAAAAATGTCTTTATTGGCTTGGACTGTAGCTCAGTTGATACAGTGCTTGTCTAGCATGCAGGAAGGCTCCGGTTCAATCTCCAGGACTGCATAAATCAGTTTTAGTGGAGCACATCTATAATTCTAGCACTTAGTAGGGAAAAGCAGGAGAATCCTAAGTTCAAGGTCATCTTCAGCTACAGGACAAGGTGTATGCCAACCTGGGATATATGAAATACTGTTTCAATTCTTTTCACTGTTTCTATAAGTCTAGCCCAAATTTATTCTAGTGGTCATCATTTGGCAGAAGTGTCTTTGCTATGTGGCTTCAGTGTCCCTGAATTTCCTATCTTGTGTTTCATAAGGGTTAGGATATGCTCTGTTTTGATAGTTTAGAATTTATCTGTTAGTTACCTAGTGCTTCCACACACAAAAACACAGGCACACCATACACATGCCTCTTGTGCCCATACATATAAGCACATAATGCACATGCCTCTTAGGTGCCCATACATATAGGAACATAGAGTTTATACAAAGGTATGGCTATGGAGGGTGACTGAAGTTCAAGAATGAAGGTTACTAGGTGAGGAGATGTGTGCCTATAATCTCAAGAATGGGAGAAGGGGTAAGAAAGCAAGAAGATCATTCAAGTTAAAGACCACCTGGGTGTACACAGTGAGTACCAGACCAGCCAGCGCTGCATAGTGAAACCCTGTCTTAGAAAGACCTAGAAACAAAAAAGAATGACAAGTTGAAATTGCTGAGTTAATCTATCATGCCTGAGACCCCTGAACACAAATTAGCTTTCCAGTACTTTCCAGTTGGCCCTGGTTCAGTCTAGACATTATAAACACGAGCTTTGTTACTGCCCCAGTTTTTCCCACATGCTGAGATAGACAGGCAAGCATGCCCTGCTAGGTCATTGATGCTTGGAGAAGAAACTTCCACTGTAGACACTACGGTCCTTCTACTGCATCATGTCATTTTTCACAGTTTGAAAGAGACACAATTTCAGGGAAGTCTGAAAAGGGTAGATTGTTGTACCTAGACATGTACTCAGCTGTGAGCGCGGGGGCTGTCGCTTTCGAGTAATGCTTCTTTCAGCGTGTCTCTGAGTGTCTGGAATATGCTTTAGGGATGTGTTTCTGCACTGTGCGTCTCTCAACTGGCTAAAGGCTGTGTGACTCAGACTAACAAGCATGAGAGACCAACAATCACAGAAGATTATTCTTCTGTAACTGGAGATTCCTGGAAGAAAAGCAACACACAGTAGCTTGCATTTGCCTTAAATGCTTGAAGTTCTTTCAGAGCGTTGGTGTGAGAGGAGGCATTTCTCACGTTCCCTCTGGAAAGCCAGACACAGGAGTTGATTTCGGGGCCAGCCAGCATGGGTTCAAACTCTGGGACCCACACTTGTTAGCAGTGAGTCTTTAGGCAAACCATATCAAACCTAAATTTCCTCAGTTTAAAAATAAGGACGACACCCTGCAGGGCCCATTTAAAGGCAATTGGTTCATGATAAACTCCAAAGGTAGGAGTTTATGAGTTTCAACTTTCATTTTACTACTCACAGAATTCAAACAAGTAACTCAGGAAAAACAACAACTCATATAAAGACTTTTTATGCATATACACACACCTGGTATGCATGTTTGTGTGCATGAGTGTGTGTGTGTGTGTGTGTGTGTGCACGCACATGCATACAAATGAGCATGTGTGTTTGCAGGTACAGATGCACGTATGCACATGTGTCTTGGGGATCATTTCTCCAGCACTGCCCCTCCTCCGTCTTTTCTGAGACAGGGTCACTCTCTGGCCTGGAACTTACTGATTATGTTAGGCTGGCTGATAATCGAGCTCCAAGCATCTGTCTGTCTTCCTTCCCAGCATGGGATTAGATGCACACACCACTCCACTCAGCTTCTTATTGGGGTGCTGGAGCTCAAACACAGGTCCTCAAGCTTGCTGTGCGAGCCCTTTACCAACTGAGCATCTCCTCTGCCACTGATTAAGCCTTTGAAACTCTGCTTATTCCATTATAAAGGGAAAGATGGAGGTTTTCATGCCTCATGTCTTCACTGAGATAGCTCTGTGTGTGAATAAAAACTCAGTGGGCACTTCTTATTTTTACCTTGCGGGAAAGTATCAGTTGCTTTTTGAACAATAAATTAAAAAAACAAAACCCTGCAATCCCATATCAGTTTTGAGAATTTACCATAGACTGTTTTAGAAAGCCTGTCACACAGCTTCTAACCATACCCAGGTCCTGTGCATCCAGACCCCTGACGTCACTGGAAACCTGTGAGTGGGTGTTTGTGAAGTCAGCCATGGTTTTGACATTGTTTGCGGTTTCGTTCCATCTGTTTCTGTCCAAAGCTATCTGTGGTTCACCTCTGTGTCTAGGACAGTCTATCTGAAATGCCATAAGCACCAAAGCTGGCTTCTGCAATCGCCCCCAGCCACACAGCAGGAGCCTCAGCCACAGCACCACCCACCAAGGAGCTGGCCTGTGTGGCCACCCTCAGACACACCGCAGGAGTCCACCTATAGCATAGCGTGGATGTCATCTCCTTACCTGGAATTCAGAGGTTCCAAGTTGTTAGGTTGTCCCTCAAATTTGATCATGACCTCCAACAAGGGATTTAACAACCTTAGTGCCATACATTCACGGGAGCTTTGACAAGGTTCTTCTTTCCTGAAAGCTGCTGTTCATTCACTTAGTAAGTAGTACTAATGCATTAGAGTTTGTGTATGCCAACAATCAATTCTATTTTTATAAACTACCATATTTTATAGAGATACTGATCTTGGCACAGTGTCAAGTACCAACAGAAAATGGAAAACCTTGGGCCAAAAATTAGATCTTTGCTCTACATTTTATTAAAGGCTTGATTCCCAGTGAGCAGATTTCATCCAATAATCATTTTGGAAGGAACGTCCCTGTAGCGCACAGTCACAGTTGGACGATTAACGCAGCAGCACCCGTGTTCATTTAGTGACCAACTTTAAAAGGCATATTTTGACCTGTTTATTATTTTAGGAAGTTAAAGGATCCACTTGAAAGCTCTTCCCCCAGATGCTCTGGAAAGACTAAATGATGTCAAGAAATTGCTAACTCTGTCCAGAGTAATCATCAGAAAGTGATGTGTCTGGGAGTGTGTGCTGTTACCTCAGAAATAACGCCACTATTGACCTGTCTGGAGCTACTCCTTGCGTATCTCCTTTACTGGGAAAGGCAAGTTCTTTTCCGTATTTGGTTTTGGTTGCTCAGAATATTTTCTTCTTTTTAGGAAGAAACGACAAGAGAATATAAAAATTTTGTATAATGTGTTCCCATTTTTTGGACAAGCTGAAGGATAGATTCCTATCACAATTATTCTTAATCAGTTCGAATTCCAGCTGTAGCACGTCCCTCAAATCCACTTGAAATTCCAGCCTTCCGTGGCCGGCTTTCATCAACCCAAGTACTATCCATGCATACATGTGTGATTTCCAGTGTCACTCAGCCTCTACGGCTGTAAACCTGAGCAAACACAACTTCTGTTCACTTGTCTTTCCTCTCTGAAACAAGTCTCAAGGAGATGTTTATACCTCACAAATCACTAGCAGGTCCTCTGTATTCATCACAACAGATCAACTGGGGAAGGTGAATTTGGAAAGCTGAAGCCATTTGCAAAGATGAGCCAGAAAAAGTGGGTCTGGAAGAAGCATCTAGGCAGCAGCTGGTCACCCGAAATGCATTGGTCCAAAGGAACCACATCTATGAGTTTATTATCAGCTGTATCATTTAAACAAGAAGGAAGACCCAGGGCAGACTTGGAAACAATGACAGCGCCAAGGAGCCTGGCAGATGGTGAGCCCTCCAAAGGCCAAACCAGACTCCGTGAGTAGACTCCAGGTCCCTGCTCCACCCTCAAGAAGCCCCATTTAAGACAAAATGGAAAGGCTTGGTAGTGATGCCCATCACCTGAAAGTTTAACTCCAGTGTGGAGTTCTCAACACTTTCGGAAAGACAAAGACACAAACATTGTTTGCCCACTGAAGTTTTTGCTAACTTTTTCTTACTACAGGAGCCCAGTTCACTCTGTGTTGAGTGCATCCTTGAAGAGGAGGTGCTGAAATAAGGAATCACTGACGGATGAAACCCAAGTAGGAGTTTCCCCCTTAGGTCAGTAGAGTTGCCATGGAGCCCATCATCCCTGCATCTCTGAGGGACCTCCAATCACAACTCTAGCAGTGTCTGTGGAAAGAATAAACATATGTTCCATGACTGTGGTATCATACCAATAGGAAACATTGCATCATAGGCTCAGCTGGCCTATGCTGGGGGCATTTAGGAGGCAGGGTGTGGTGTGCTGGTGTAACGAGAAGTATGCATTTGATCTCTTCCCATGGTTTCTGGTACACCAGAGCTCTGGGAACTATTGTAGAGAACAGGGCTAGGAAAGTGTCTTGTTCTACTCCTTGTCTAACCTGTGTGTGTTTCCTGTCACAGAGTGATGAGACGCTTGGAATCTCTAGAGTGATCAGTGTCTACTCTACATATCCTATGAGACCCTTGGAATCTCTAGAAGATCAGTGTCTACTCTACATATCCTAATTTTCTTTCTTTTGCTGTGATAAACACCATGACAAAAAAAAAAGCAGTTTGGGGAACAGAAAATGGTTTATTTGAGCTTGCAAGTTACAGTCTGTTATCCAAGATGGCTAATGTAGGATCCTGAAGCCAGGAACTGAAGCAGAGGCCATGGAGTAAGGCCACTGCTTACTGACTTACTTTTCTTGACTTGCTCAGCCTGCTTTCTTATACCATCTAGGACCACCCACCTGCCCAGAGGTATCATAGCCTACTGTAGGTTGCTCCCTCTGACATTAACCATTCATCAAGAAAATGCCTCACTGACATGTCTACAAGCCAATCTGATGAGGGCAGTTCTTCAATTAAGCGTTCTAGGTAACTCTAGTTTGCCTCAACTTGACAAAAACAAACTAGCCAGGACAGTGCAGTCAGGAGCTGATTGGTGCCCGTCAGTCCCTAGCCAGTTTTTTCCTAACTGGGGCTGCTCACCAGAGACACGGGAGCACTGGACTTTAGCTCCACACATTCTGACTTTCAAAGACAAGGGAGAGGCTGAAGGTGAACTGGAATAGCAATGGCCAGTGCAAATACGAGGACTGAAGTTCAGATCGCCAGCCCTGACTACAAAGCTGACTGGCAGGTCAGGGAGAGGACTAGGCAGGGCAAAGCTCATGCTGTGCAAGCGTGAAGACCTATATTTGGATCTCAGCACCCATTTAAAGAGCCAGGCATGGTCACATGCACCTCCTCCCCCAGTGTTTTGGAAGTGGGGCAGAAGGACTGTTGGTTCTTGCTAGACCCCAGCCTAGCTGGAAAATGACAAACTCTAGGTTCCGTGAGAAACCCTGTCTCATGGAAATAAGACAGAAAGTGATAAAAGAGGATATACCCATTTCCCCCTTACATCTGCACACATGCACCTGCACACACGTTCATAACTCCCCCCCCACACACACACACACCACATAAAAACTTTAAAAACTGTAACAGGACTGAATTAGAAGAGAATCTGGACTGGCAAGCTCAGTTTTAAGTTGGGAGAGTGGCATTCCCCAGCTCCACAGAAGACAGGTGTGTCTGGGCTGAGGTCCCTCCTGACCTTGGCTCATGCGTCTCTTTCTGGATTCTCACCGACACCCTTTAGTTATCAAACTAGCAAACATATAAAGCATTTTGCTGAGTTCTGTGAGATTTGACAAATTAATCAAGGTTGAGATGGAGTCATGAGTACCTCCAGTTATAGCTCACTCTCAGAAGTTCTGGATGCCCAATCCCATGACTGATATTTGAGGTAGCACAGTTGCATGGAACCATACCCCTAACCCACAGGGGTTGACACTGTGTCTAGTAGATAGGCTCAGTACTGAAGTAAACCAGAGGATACCCACTGCAGCTCCTCAAGGACTGCTGAGTTGGTGAGTGGGGAACCAGGCCCAGAACACTGGTGCCAGCAGAATGCTGTATCTCAGTGTGGGACGTTGACTATGGTTTTGACTATCTAGATATAGGTGAAGAATGTATTTGTTGGCGTCAATCAT
>CABHPP010147738.1:33993-58661 GCA_902168425.1 Peromyscus attwateri | reverse complement strand
TGCCTCCCGAGTGCTGGGATTAAAGGTGTGCGCCACCAATGCCCGGTTACTCCTAAGTCTTATATTATGGTGTGTGTATGCATGTAAACACAAACACAAGTGCATGTGGAGTTCCAAGGACAACCTCAGGTGGTCTTCTTCAGGTGCTCTTTACCTTCTTGAGTCATGATCTCTCACTGGGACCTAGAATGAGCTAGTTAGTCTAGACTGGCTGCCTGGTGGGCCTCAGGGATCACCTGTATCTCCCCTCTCAGCATTCAAATCACAAGCATGTGCTACCACGTACAAAACTTTACATGGTTCTAAGAATCAAACTCAGATCCTCATGCTTGCAAAGGCAGCCATGTTACCAACGAAGTCCTCACCCTAGTACATCACACAATCTTCAGTGTGATACCATCTCACCTCCCTCTTTTTTTATGATAAGGGACATAAGCTGTTATGTCAATTTATTAGGTTTGATTAAAAGATTGATACACAAAAGAACAGTACGCAAAGTCATGTTAAGAATGGAATTTAAAGAGTATCTGGAGCCTAGGAGACTTTCTAGCCCCCTCAGTCCATTTCATTGGATGATTATCTACTCAGCCCATGGTGCAGTTGGCCCTGGTAAGTGCATGCATGTGTGTGTGTGTGGGGGGGGGGGGTGTTCTTGACCCTCATCTAACACTGATCTGAAAGAGAATCCTCTGGGACATTTGCTCATGTTTCAACATCGCTCATGTTTCCAAAGGAACTTTCTATGACTGCTGTGCTCGGTCTTCCCCTCTGACTGTAAATCACAAACAGGATGAAATGAGCTGTAGTTTGATTTGTCAAAATTCTGTTATGTGAATAGTCAAATCAGCTCAGCCCACTTTGGAGCAACAGCTAAGTCATGCCATAGACTGACTTTATAGCTTTGATAAATGCAATTCACACTTGTTTTTAAAAATAAAAACTAAATATTTCAGTCACGTGGAAATCGGACAAATGCCTCTGAGTTACCTGGACTACTTCCTCACTTGTTAACCTGCCCACACTCTGCCCACAGAGTGGGACAAAGAAGGTAAGATGTATTTTTAGTAGAATAATTTTTATATATAATAAGCAATGCAAGAAAAGTAGATTTTAAAAAATTCTAGACTGTAGATGTACTTCCCCAATACTAGCGAAAAAGAGACCATTTCTAAGTATTCCAACATTGCTGGGTGAGACTTTACAGATCCCTCAGCCAGGTGGCCACATCCTGACAGGACATGTCTTGGATTGTGGATGTGAAACATGAGATTAAACACTAAATGCTAATTAAAGTCTGTGGTCCCTGAAAGAGCAAGCAGATTTCCTAGAAAGATTCTCAGGTACCTCAATGTGGCCCAGGGCCCTACGGGGGTTCAGTAGGAATGGTATGGCAGGAGGAGGATCTTTTTTCTCCCTTTTTCTCTGGGTTCTCTCAAACTGGAACTCACCGCAAACACTCAACGTTGAACATTCAAAGTGCCTTCAGTGACATGGTATAGTGTGAGACTTTAACTGAAGAGACAAGACACTGGCCATACTGTGGTTGTGCTCAGTGGTTTTAGTATAAAGAATATCTGAGGAACTCAAAATGTTTCACAATACCTTCAGTCAAGACTAACATTTTATGCATCTAAGTAATTTTCCAATAAGATGTTAAATGTATTATTGCCATTATCTTTATATACCTCTCACCCTGATCTCCCCAATCTTTCTTTCCCCCTAATGTATGTATACGTGCATATCTTGTGTGTGGACACATGTGCATGTGTGTGTGGAGGCTGTCAGGGACAACTTCAGATGTCATCCTCGTAAACAATGGCCACCTCCTTGAGACAAAGTCTTTCATTGGCCTGGATCTCACTGATAGACTACATTGGCTGGCCACTGAGCCCAGGGAATCGTCCATGTCTCCACCTCCAGCCGCTGCTATTACAAGCATATCCCACCATGCCTAGCTTTTTACATGTGCTACTGGAGCTCACACTCAGGTCCTTGTACTCACAAAGCAAACACCTCAGCCGTCCTCTCAGCACTTCCCCAGATCCTAGACCTGAAGGCAGCACAGTTGGGCTCAGAAATAGATAATAGTAATAGGATGGATCTTGGCTCCTGTTTTTCCAGCTCCCCCTTTCTCATCCATTCCCCCAGACCACCTGCACATCTCTAACTCCATCATCTGCATCTCAATGTCTACGGCAGGCAGCACACTTTAAATTTTAATGAGTTTTATATTCACCAGCCTGTTCACTCTACCATAGTGAGGAGGATTCTGAAGCTCCCTTGTAAGAGTTAGCGCTGGCCCTGTCTCTTGCACATCTGACTCCCCAAACCCCCAGCTACTATCTTCATTCCCTGAGTACAGAAGCATGGATGAGGACCCCCCCCCTTTCCTGCCCAGCCAAGAGAAGCTGCCTGTTACCTCCCTGAGCAGTCTGTTGCTTTGTCAGGAATTCTTAGAGACCATTCCGACTTTCTCCGATTGTAAATCTGCTGGGTAGTGTCATGATTCTTTGTGCCTTCTGAATGAGGCCGCAATCTCATGAGGAAACCACATTCCTGTATACAGACTGTAACCCCATTGTTGTCAATGGGATGTCCCATAAATATTAATGGGATGAACATGAACTTTGTATTACGAAGATGAATTTGCTGAACTTTTGATATTTTCACAGTCATTTGTAGGTCGCTGTTGTGACTCCATCATCTCAGGGAAATTCTTACTCAGCACACATAATACATTAAGCAGTGCTCTAACCTCTGGGGTTATAGTAATAACTATGTAGTGTATTTCAAGCCTCAGGGTCCAGAATAAGTTGGTTGTTGGATTTGATGATATAAATTCTGTTAGTCATACAACTGGATTGAAAGAATCCACCACTAACCAACTTGGATGAACTTCCCAGACTTGTAGCTCTGGGTCCCTCATACTTGACATGAGCAGGTTGGATGAGATGATCTCCGAGTTTTCTACTGTAACTCCATTCTCTCTCAGTAGTGTCTAAATAGTAAGCTTCTACAGTGTCTGAGTGAGATGGCTTCTTAAGTGGCTGCCATCCCACTGTATTTCACCAGAGCTTGATATACATGTACTTAGGAGTTGGGGTTCTTGAGTCTTCAGAGGCCAGGGTATGGCCCTTGAGCCAAAAGTCTTTAAAACCCACTTCCCTAAAAACTGAGAAAGAGAAGGCTGCTTCTTTGTCCTAATAAATGACTTTTGGACTTCAAATGTTCAAGTCCATAATAATAAATAAGTACAGATTTCCCCCCTTCAACCAAATGTTAACATTACATATTATTGGGTAAGGAAAGAATTAATCATGAAAAATATTTCATCACTACGTTAGGAAACAGATAAAAATGTATAATAAAAGTGTAAAAATAAAATAAAATGCAATAAAAATGCAATAAAAGTAAAAAATGATATCCAACTGAGCAACTGTTGGATACAAGTGTGAATACTGAGCAACTGTTATTACAGTGTGGAAACAAGAGTTCAAGGTAGCAGGGTTGGAGGTATTGTTCAAGGTCAAGTGGCATCAGGGACAGCGTCCTGGGTTTATTTCTCTTCTTGTGGGAGGGGACTGGACATGCGGGGATTTCTAACTAGAGTGTGAGCTTCCTTCATGGATTCTGCCAGAGACTCACTAATTCATCTGGCAAATTCTTTTGAGAAGGTGAAATTATATTAAGAAGATTGAAGTTCCAGTAGAGTCCCGTGGGGTTGCTGAAGAGCAGCGGGAGAGACCAGGCTGTGAGAAGGGCTAGCTCACTGAAGCCGGCAGGAGAGCTGGGTGAGGCCTCTGACAGCAAGTGCCGACTACTGTGGACATCAATGGGTCTCCCTCACAGAGGTTTACTCGAACGCTAGTTTTATTTATTCGCTTGTTTCTTTTCAAATCTGGGAAGATACTAAGAATGGGATGAAAATTGTTTTCTGATGTATCATTGGAAAGCAGCCCCTGCTCTAAGCTTGTCTGTGTGGTTTTGCTGAGTCCTCCGCATGGATTCTCAAGTTCCGAACAAACAGCTCCAGCCATGGCCTAGCAGCTTGTTGAACAGGAGTGTTGTCGCTTTACCAAAGCAGAGCACCGGGTCTCAGCAACAATCTCAGAATTCCAGCACGGAGCCGTCAATGGGGCGAGGAAGGCAGAGAAAGACCGCGTGAGGTAGATCACATTGCATGCGTAGTCAGGGAGCAGAGACACCAGTGCTGGCTGGAGTTCACCCTGCTTTCTGTTTTCCAATTGGTCTGAGGCGTCAGCCCACGGAATGGTGCCGCCCTCATTCAAGGTGGGCCTTCCCTTCTCGTTAACCTAAACTGGAGATTTCCTCACAGGCATGCCTAGCAGTTTGTTTCTTTGGTGACTCTAAATTCCACCAATCTGACAGTATTAGCCATCATAAGGAGGTACCCATAAACAAGAATCAGGTGACAGCCAGTGCCCACAGTTGATACCATGTCTTATTGATAGATAGGCTGTGAGGAAAATGTCCCTGTGGCCCCGTGACTGTCCTCCAAGTTCCTGATCCCCAACTAATTATTAGGAAAATATCAGGAAATAGCAAGGGGCTTTTTACAATATATAATGTCATCACTTTATTCTCTCCCAAAACAAGGCAGCTCTGAGTAACTGTCACAGCTATGAGGAAGGGATGATTGCAAAACAGAATGGTCACCAAGTCCGAGTTCTGACACTCTTAATATTCAGCTCAGCTAATAACGATATTTCAGTATTTGTTCATTGATTGCAACCAATCATATTAAGATAAAATATAAGTAACAATGAAGTGCGTATGGGGAGCATATGGCAATTCCCTGTGCTATGTGTTCAATTTTCTTTAAATCTTAAACTGTTCTGTAGATAGATAGATAGATAGATAGATAGATAGATAGATGATAGGTAATATGACTCCTAATAGCCCTGGGTGGCCCTGAACTTCTGTGCTCAGCTGACTTTTCTGCCCCAGTCTCCCTCCAGAGTGTCTGGAACTACAGATGAATGCTCCTGCATCTAGCTACTGTCATATTCACTTTTTAATTAACAAAAATATCCTGCCAAAGAACTGAGGAGATGGTTCAGTCAGGAAAGTGTCTGCCAGGCAAGCATAGGTTCGGATCCTCAATGCCAACATAAAAAGCCTATAATCCCAGTGCTGGGGAGGCAAAGACAGGTGAATCCCTGGAGCTTGCTGGTCAGCCAGCCTGTCTGAATTGCTGAATTGGTGAGTGCTCGAGAGAGATGCTATCTCAAAACATAAGACAGAGAATGGCTGAGGAAGACACCAGATATTGACCTCTGGTCTCCAATGCATGAAGATACATATGTACACACACACACACATACACACACACACACACACACACACACACACACACACACACACGGCATCGAGAGGGGGGTGTCCAGCTTGGTGTGTGTCTCAAACCTGTATCCCCTAAGCTTTTTGTATCTTCAGGGGTTGTTCAGGTACCAGTGGTTCTCAATTTTGGTTATATAGCTATTTATATCACTTAGTCTGTCTTGATAACAACTACTTATATCACCTAGTGCACTCTAATCAGCACAATCAAGCTTTCTGCTGATGAGCGCTGGTGTCAGCAACACCCTGTCAACACTGCCATGAGTCCAGCGTTGCCAGCAGAAATTTCATGGGCATGAGTCACACAGCTATGTCTTTTGCTGTTTGTATTGAATGCCTCTCTGTCCTGATAGAAAGCCAAGTTGCGACCATTCTCTCTCTCCCTTGTGATATTTTGAGAGCTCTAGCAACAGGAAGATGAGTAGAATAGTGACTATAATTGATTTACCAAATTTAAATCATTGTATTACTTAAAGAAGCAAAGTGAAGAATCTCATGTGTTACTTTGATTCATTTCCTTGGGAACCCATTTCTTAGGATACTGAAAATTATTACAATTGAAAAAGAAAAATGAGCTTAAATTATGGGAGATAAAAATGAAACCTTCTAATTTTAAAAAGAAAACTAAATGCACACTATCTGTTAAGACAGGCCCCCTGTTAAGTCTGCAGAAGTGATATCAAACCCTCCCGGGGCATCAGGAGGCCAGTTCCAGGCCCAGCATAGAGGCTGCAAGGTGCTGGACCTTCAGCTCATCATGCATCCCTGCTTAACAAGAAAGGTCTTGCTAAACTTGCCAGGATCAGAGGTCACCTCCATCTGCCTTTAAAAAATGCTATTTTAAGAAAAACTGCCCATTCCGGCTGTTCAACTAAAAAAAAGAAAAAAAAATGTGTCAATGATGTGCTGACTAACTGAAGAGCCATGTGCTGTGAAAGCAGGAAGCTGCAAAGCGCAGGGGTGCAGATCAGAAGGTGGAGGCAGGGTGGCATCTCCCGTCTACTCACTCAGCCTCATAACCAGCCAATCTGGAGAGCTTAGACAGGAGTGCGAAAAGCCCCAGGGAGAGCAAGATCACTCAAAACCAGGCATCAACTGGGTGCTTTCAACATCAAGGTCGGGGTAATTCTTCCTTAATGAAGGTGTTTCTGTGAACACACCATTGCCAGACTAGACAAAGAAACCCACAAGACTTAACACAGTTAGTTCTTGGTCCCCAGGGACAGACATAGCCACAGGCCCTTTTGGCAACTTATCAAATTGACACTCTGGTCCGTGTGGAGTGGCCCGGTGGAAATCACTGGTCTTTTGTAATCAAATGACATAAATAGAGCAGCCAACCTTCCCAAGTCAGTGGTCAGGCTGTTGGGACTTCTGTGCCTCCGTTTTCTTGTGTGCAGAATAAAGCTAAGAACACATTATATGTACAAGGAAGGGATGCCTAAGACCATATAAAGAATAGAGGGCTTCGCAGGAGACATGGCTCCGTGGTCATGACATGAGAACTCTTACTACACAGGAGACATGGCTCCCTCCATAAGGACTAAAATGTTACATTTCTGTCTCAGTTACCAATGGGGCAATAGGGCAGAACGGAGAGTATAAAGCCAGATGGGCATTCATGTCAAAGTGGGATGTAGCAGAAGTGGTATTGTATATGAGCAGAGAAATAAAGTGCTTGTTGATCAGTGTTGGGAAGTTAGCTCATTCTAATGAAAAAAAAAAAAACATGTTTACATCCTAACCCCACTCCATAAGCCAAAAAAAAAAAAAAAATCCAATGGATTGACAGCTCCAGTGCAGAAGAAGCTCTGTGAGCGGGGGTGGAAGAATGGCTTGATCACCTTGGGTCAGGGAGGATGTCTTAAACAAGTCAGAAGAAGCAAAGAGAAAAGGCAGGAGCTGATGAAAATCCCTGCTCCAGCATGCACAGCAGACAAGGTTAAAAGCCAGTGACAAGGCCGGGCGTTGGTGGCGCACGCCTTTAATCCCAGCACTCGGGAGGCAGAGGCAGGCGGATCTTTGTGAGTTCGAGGCCAGCCTGGGCTACCAAGTGAGCGCCAGGAAAGGCGCAAAGCTACACAGAGAAACCCTGTCTCGAAAAAACAAAACAAAACAAAAAAAAACAAACAAACAAAAAAAGCCAGTGACGGACACAGGAGAGACAAAATACCATCTCACTGCTTGCAGCCAAGGAAGGATTAGTGCCAGAAGATTGACGAAATGCCTGCAAATCAATACCAACAGGGAAAGGAACCCAGCTGGAAGATGGACAGAGGCTGTGACAGCTCGAATCACTAAAGGGAATGCTGGATGAGCGAGGGATGAAGAGGGGTTCTCACTGATGGGTAGTCAGAAAATCGCAAACCACAGGCACCAACTTCCAGCTACATTGGAAATGAATAAATGTTCAGATGTTAGCCATTGTTAGTAATTATCTGGGGTGGGGAATAGGAACCGCCACAGTGGTGACTTTGGAAATGCTTGTATAGTCATTTTGGTGATCCATCTAACAATGTGTGTAGAATTTTGTGAGGACATACCCCACAGCACGGGAGTCTCGGGCAAAGCACAACAGAGGCCAGAATATGCACAGACATGTGTAAAAATGCTGGAATTGGGATGGAGAGATGGCTCAGCTGCTGGAAGCATGTACTGCTCTTCCAGAGGACCTGAGTTTGGTTCCCAGGACCCACGTCTGGTGCCCACAACTGCCTGTAATTCCAGCTCTGACTCCTCTGGCCTCTGCAGGCAGGTTCATGCATATACTTACACTCAGACACACATTCAGAAAATATAATTAGAAATAATGGATAGAAATGCTAGAGCAGGGCCTGGGGAGCTGCCTCAGCTGGCGACCTTTTTCTCTCACAGGCATGAATCCCTGGGTTTGGTCCCCCAAACTTATGGTTTAAAAATAAAAGCCATGGTGGTTTTTGCAGTTCCGGGCCAGAGGGGAGAGGGAGAGATGGGAGATCCCCAGGGTTTACTGGGCAGCCAGCCTCGCCTACTTGATAGATTTCAGGTTGAGAGAAAGAAGGCTCAGAGGGCAAAAGCACTTGCTGCCAGTCCTAATGACCTGGGTTCAGTTCCTTGGAACCAGCACAGTAGAAAAAGAGAATCAACTCCCACAAGCTATCCTCCAACACACATGCATACAGGATGACCTGTGTGTAAACTTTTGATCCCCAGAATCCAAATGATGGAAGGAGAGAAGTGACTCCCACAAGTTGTCATATGACCTTCACATGTACATTGTGACATTTCATTTAAACCTGCTCACACCCAAACACATACTAAATGGGTGGAGGTAGGGGGTGTGGTGCCTGAAGAACACCACTCAAAATTGTCCTCTTGCCTCCACACACCTGTACTCTACACAAGTACTCTACACCCCCATGAATACTTGTGCACACACCTGAATATACTTACACACATACATATGCATAAATGCCAGATACTAGGTGTTGTTTTAAAAATGGTAAGTGGCACTGGTTACAGTGTGGAAAGGTCATGAGGCACGAGTCATGAAAAAACCCAGTATCAGAGCTTTATGGGGGGTGGGGGGGAGGCAAAAGAACCAGGCCTGGGAAGAAGCACATGCAGAGAGCAGAGAGAGGGAAAGAGAGATCGTGGGGGCAGGAGAGAACCGAGCAGAAGGGAGGTAGAGTCTGTGTCAGGCTCTTTAAGGATTCCCACGCACATGCGCAGGTGGGCTTACGGAGCTACGCCATGCATGCGCTGATTGCGTGACCACGCCGTGCACGTAATCACCAGTGCACACTGATGACGTAAGACGCAAGACCCCTTGCTTAGCTCCTGGACTGCGCATGTGAGGTGGTGCAGCTGGAGTGGGGGCAGAATCCTAACACTAAGAGCAAAGGGAAAACAGTTTAATGTGTGATTTGCTCATGCAATGTTTTGGTGATGTGTAGCTCAAAGAAGATGAATTAATTACATCTAAGAACATACAGGAAGCACTGTGGATTTTTCACAGGTGTCATGGGTAGAAGGTGGATGTCCACCAAGTGCTTAAGAAGTGCCTGTGTGCAGCCAGGAAGTTGGTGAGGCGGATAAACAAAGAGAAGGAAACGTGGGTTCCAGGGCCGGGATTGTTCTCTTTAATGTAGCACAAACCAGGCGTCAGAGCTAGTCACATCCATACGATTTTCTGCACTTAAAGACCCAAACAGTTACAAATAATAAAGAGAACATTCTAGAATTGAGATGAGGGGGTAAAAGTCAATTACCTATCTTTAATTTGTAGGGAGAGAAAGAGGCTAAGATAAACCTCGCTGACGTCAGCCATTTCTTCAGATAAGTGGCTGGCCCCTTGGACGGCCCTTTCACAGTCAAGGGGTAATTGAATGTTAATTCCACTGACCTTATTTGCCACAGCTCCTCCATCCCCCAGCACCCCTGGCTGTCAGGCAGCATGCCTTACATAGCTGTCGACTTAATGTTTTCCTTTTGACTGAATTTTTTACCTGAGGCATTTCAGTCCTGTAACTTCAGCAATCAATTTAGGCCCAAAGCAGCTCAGGCCTCAGTTCCCTGGAAGCAAGTATTTGCATGCAAGCTAACAGCTTAAGCACCAGGGAAATGAGCTCCGTCCAAACAGATGGAAGGGAGTCTTTATGCTAAATCACTCCTAGAGTTGGGCTTTGTGACACTGGGAGCACGTGTGTGTGTGTGTGTGTGTGTGTGTGTGTGTGTGTGTGTGTGTGTATGGTGTGTGTCTCAGTGTGTTTGTGTATGTCTGTGTGTGTCTATGTATGTTCATGTGTGTCTGAATGTCTGAGTGTATGGTGTGTGTGTGTGTGTGTGTGTGTGTTGTCTGCATGGTGCAGCTAATATCAGCTATATTTTTGTACCATCTTTTACAAGTAGTAAGCTATTTCTAAAGCTGTTTGCGTTAGTAATCCTAAGCTAATGCTTTAAGAATTAATCATGAATTTCCAATAGCTAGAGACGTCGTAAAAGGAGAGATGGTTTGAAGTGTAATTTAAATTGAACTAGACTGAGATTGTTAGTATTTTGTGTTTTAATTTTTAGACAACCCAATTTCTTTCTAAGATAGACATGTATTATGAAGAATCAGCATTGCTATTTGCCCTGAGAACTTGTCATTACATTTTTTTTTTAATTCTTAACTTCTAACAGTGACATAGCAGCCATTTCTTACTCTTTGAAAGGACACAGGATGAAACATTTGCTGGGATCTCCAGCATGGGCCAGCAAATTCATTTACCAATTCTGGATTTTTAACTGAGAGAAAAATGGCCACATCTGTTGCCCTGGCTGTATAAGAAATATCCAGGGTTCCTCTTGGACTTTTTCTGTATCCTCCTACAGAATAAAGCTAATCGAGCCTAAATGTGACTGGCATATAAAACATCTCCTCTCCAGATATCCGCGGGTGTTTGGAGGAAGAACAAACAGTTCACCTCTCAGCTGTGCCAGGGAGGAGAGGGGAATTTAGGCAGCTGGCCCCAGGGAATGGTATTCAATATTCTAACTCCACCTGACATAGGCCAGGAAGCCATCCCCACTGCCTAATGGTGAAAATAAAAGCATTTCACCTCCCCCACAGGCCTGCAGGTCGATGAAAAGGAAAGATCCCTTAGTAAATGACAACATACCCACTTATGTAAAGCAAGAAGCACCTAGAAGACTCTTGGGGAAAAATGCACAAAGAATATTGCCAAGGAACTATACCCTGGTGGGTCAGCCCCACAACTGGCTGAAGTTAAAAAAGACACTGAGAAGCAAGGGTACCAAGCCTGGGTACCTTTATGGGCATTTTCCTGAAACAGAATCTTCTCACTCTATAGCCAAGGCTAGCCTGGGACTCAGGCCCTTCCTGTGTTGGTCTTCGGGTGCAGCAGTTTTAGGTCCGGGCTGCTGTGCTTTGCTCGAGTGACATTCTCAGCAGGGAAGAGCGTGACACCCACTTCAGTAGGCCCTCCTTGCTCAAGATGCTGAGAACTGACCTGAGCAGCCACAGCTCCCCTGCCAGCCTAGCTATGCCTAGATTTGCTCTCTCTAGCTACCCGAAGCCACCAGTGTCCTCCTCATCTCCACCGCACCCTCTACCTCCACCCAGACACCAAACCATTTCTTCCTCCCTGTTCTCACCGCTGCATATCAGGTTCCCTCTCTTGTCTCTGAATGACATCACTCCATCTCCCCCCACTTTCAGAGTTGTCCGCCCTTCCCCCACTCCCACTGCAATTCAAATTCCTCCCTCTGGACATGGCTTCCTACTCATCAAGGAGGAGAATAAAACATTTTGGGGTGTTATTTACTTTTTTTTTTTTTTTTTTTTTTTTTTTTTTTTTTGGCTGTCATGAGATGCCCAACAGAAAGCAACCAGAGAGGGTTTATCTGATATCAAGAAGAAAGACACCTGTTCTCCCCCTTTGGCTATCAGACAGCGGACACCGAGGAACTGGAATTTCCCCCAGGAATCTCTTCCTGGGAGAAGAGAAAGGACTGAGGCGTGAATGTGATGCCAGCTACAGGGGGAGCTTGTCTCCCAAGAAGAGATTTCTCACAGTCTGACAGTTTGCTAGGCCACCTTGTAGGAGCTGAGGCGATGATTCCTTAGTGATGGACAAGACCCCTTGACTGGGCCTGGGTAGATATGCGCACCTCTTGCCCTCTATTTAAACCTAAACCTCATGTCGGTACCAAAAAGATAGACTGGGGTGTGAGTCACTGGGGCTCCTGATTTGTTCCTCTTCCCAAGGCGGCCATACTGAATAAATCTTCCTCTCCTTTCTGCTGTGGCTCATCTAATTGTCCCATTGAGACTGAGGGGCCAACCCTCGCTTGTTAGGGCTGCCAGGGCCCAAATCCTGACCCTAACAATTCCAGTAACAGGGCAGAAGTTCAATTTGGCTCAGGTTCAGAAAGCGCAATCCATCGTGGCTGAGAATGTGTGGTGACTGGAAAGGTTTGGACTGTGGTGACAGGAGGCAGCATCTTACATGTTTGGTGAATCAAACAGCAGAGAGGGACAGGAAGCAGGACCAAGTGAAAACCCTCAGTGGCTCACCCCAGTAACTCAGTGACTCAACTCTAAGGTAAGCCGTCCATCCAGAAGATTCCATAACCTCGCATAACAGCACCACCCTGGGGGTCCAGGTGTTCACATGAACAGGCCAAGAGTGTTTCAAGAGCAGTGGGCCACAAGAATTTACCTAAGTAAAAGTTGTTGGATGTCATTGATTTGTGTGGATGACTGGTCCTGTGGCTGGTGAAGGCTTTTTAGCCTGAGTGTGATGGAATTGCAAGAGCTGCTTGGGGAGAGAGTTCCACAGAAGTCAGTGTGAGAAGGAAAAGTAAAAATCAAGAGGAGGTAAAGGACCTTCAAGATCATAGTAAAAGTCTGAGAAAACTAGGCAAGAGGAGGGCACAGAAGGCTGAGAAGCTGTGGGCTCATCACGAAGAAACAGCCAATCAGCTTGACAATGGGGGACAGACTGATGTGTCCCAACACTACCAGAGACACAGAAGCCAACCAGAAAGCCCTTGAAATGACTGTCCAAGAAAACCATTTGCTTGACATCCTCTTCCCCCATAGCATGCCCTGCATCTCAGTTCTTCTAAAATGTCCTTCCTTGCCTCCTCTCCCATCTGGGATGGCACTCTACAGTCTGGAGCTTTCTTGACCTGGGTCCCCTTGGGTTGGAGACCACATCCTAGGAAGAAGCACTTCCTGGCGGTTCCCAGCTGGGTGGGTGGGCTCATCTCATCACCCTGACAGCTGCTTCCTGATGTTCCCAGGAGTCCTTAGTGTGAGCTGTTTATTTTTGCTCTTTGGCTCACTACATGGTATCATTAGTTCACTGGTGCTTGACAAGTTTTATCCTAAAGTGAATGGTACAAGTGAAGACACGCTGAAACTCCCTGAAGTAGAAGCATTCCTGGTCTCTGGAAGAGATGAGATGTAATACCAATTATACGGTGCTTTCATCTTCAAAGCCCCGTGCAAACATTGTCTAATTAACCCTCCTCGCTATATACCCAGAAGGCAGGGAAGCATCATTAAGCCCGGGCTTCGTGAGGAAGATACTGGAAACTACAAGGCAAATGACAAGGCCTCCACCAGAGTGGCTTTAGCACTGGTGCCAAAACCAGCAAAGAAGAACTCCTGACCCTCACTCCTAAGCCGGGGCCACGGAGGGAATCCACACTGAAACTTAGATTTATTGTAAAGGTCATGCCCAGTATCTCGTCTTAAAGCTTATCAGAGAATAGGGAAATAAATCGTGCTGCTGCAGGGAGGCAGACTGTGGGGTCCTGGGGCTGAGTTTGTACTGCCTAGTCCCATGACCTCACCATACTTTGAATTCCTCATCTGCCAAAGGGGCCCTGTGAGCCTGCGCTTGCCAGCTCATCACAGTGCTGAGACAGCTGATGAAGTCTCAGAATATGAACTTTAAGGATGTCCTACGACACGGATCACGTTAGCCTGGGGGACAACTGTAAGAGAGATGAGCCTCCAGCCCCCCTCCTCCTCCTCCTCCGTCGCTTCCACCTCCCCTCCTTACCTCTCCTCTTGTATCCTCAGGGTCCCTCCTCCAGCGGAGTGATCTCAGAAACAGCCTCCACGTCCCTGATTCGAGACGGAAGAAGCAGGTTAAAAGCTGCACTCGCACCAAGAGGCTTTGCAGTTTTGCAGTGACTAGAAGCCATGGTAAGCCAGGAGGAGATCCTGAATGGGATTCTGCCCTCACTGCAGAGAAGCCACACAGGTTGTCAGAACCCCAGCATCCCGCCTCCCCACACCACCAACTCCCATAGTGGCAGGTGGTGAGTTTGGACTATTTACTCAGAGCCAAGCTCTATTCTGAAAGGAAGTTAGGTGTTACAGGAAAAAGGATGAACGCTGCTTTTTCTACTGCTATGAAATAATTTCACCTGTCTGGGCCTCACTTTATTCATTGCTAAAGGTAACTAGGTATACCCGCAAGGGTGACCACGATGATTAAATGAACCAATTTAGGAACACCACATTGAGGAACACCACAGCATCAGCTATGTGAGTGTCACAATGAACTGATTATTGTCACAGGTACTGGCTTGTACAAGGGACACCTGTGGGACTAGGCTGGTGGCTTTCGTCCCAGTTAAAGTGAAGAGGCTGAGACCCATGAGTGAGTGCCCCTTTTTCCAGTAAAACAGCTAAGCAGTGGTAGATTTGGGTCTACTATGGGGCAGGCCTTGCTACCAGATTACACTTTGGAGGATTCACTGCTTCCCATTCCTTTCGGGGAGAATCACTGGGCTGCCAGTTACCAGCCTGGGCTCAGGTCTCAACTTGTGTTAATTAAACACGAAATTCTCTGTTTATCTTGGTTTGTTCGTATTTATTTATTCATCTGTCTAATTAAAGACAGGGTTTCATTTATCTTAGGTTGGACTCAAACTCATTATGTAGCTGAGAATGGCCTCTCTCCACTTCCTGGATGCTGGAATTACAGGCATGCTCCACCGACACCCAGTTTAACCAGTGCTGGGGATTGAGCCAGGAGAGCTTTTTTTGTTTTTGTTTTTGTTTTTTTGCTTTTTATTTTTTTGCATGCTAAGCAAGCAATCTACCAACTGAGCTATATCCCCAGCCGTATTTGTTTATCTTTAATATACACACAAAAAAATATCCACCACAAAAGTTTGGCCACAAACCCCCAAAAGAATGTGAAAGGTTTAGAAAATTCTAGAAGGCTCTCTCTTCAGATGTGCAGGGTTTTCAGTGCCTGCCACAGGCTTAGCTGAACTCTGGTTCTATAAACAAGGGGATGGGGTGGGGGGGACCAGGCTTTGAGGGTTTTAGGTTATCTGCACTTCATGGCTCCTCCCCTCGTGGGGATGATTGACAGTAAGACATTGGACTGGAGATAGTTTCACAGGGTTCAGAGTCAGAAGCCTGGCAGAGCAGGGAACCTGGAAGAGATCTCATATGGTCATGAGGTAACAAAACTCCACTCATTTATTAAACCAGAAAGCCCATCCACTTTGTGATACCATGTGTTCTTGCTGCTTGCTACCTACCTCCTAAAGTTCCTCCAAGGAAGGCCACTTATTAGACTACAGAATCCTTTTAAGCGTACAGAAGGAATGGGGTCTTGGCACAGTCTTTAGAATCCTGTGGTTCTTTCTTTACCACAGGAATTTCACCAGCCATAGTTGATCCTGATTGCCAGCTTGACTGGAGCTGAAGCCAACTAAGAACACACCTCTGGATGAGTCTGTTAGCTCATTTCCAGGAAACATTAACTGAAATGGGTAGCTCCTCCCCCAGAGTGGGTGGCGCCTTCCTTTGGAGGCCCACACACAAAGAAGTCTAAAAGAAAAGCTTGCCTGCCTGCCTTCATCCCCTGCAGGTCAGTGCATCTGCCTTGTTGCTGCTGCTGTCCTTCACGGACATCACAATCTACATTCTCCAGCTTTCCAGTGTGGGTCAAAGGATCTGGAGGAATCCTCCAGGCCTTCAGTGCCAGAGTGTGCCTACGGAGATATCCAGCCTCATGGACTGAACAGATGCAGGGTTCTCAGCCTTTCCAATGTGAAGACAGACATTGTCGGACCACCTCGACCATACCCAGTTGAGTATTTTCCTTTTGTAACATGTATCATCCTATCAATTTTTGTTCCTCTAGAGAAGACACCAGCCCTCCTGGTGTGATGTTGTTGGTTGTTTGTCTTTTCTGTCTTATGGCAAACTATCCTGAAGTCACCAAAGACAGTGGGCTATTTTTGGTCAGGACCTGCTTAGGCCTGGGAATAACACACAGTTGGCCTTGGGGATATCCACTCTCAGTGGCTGTGGATCTGTATTGCCTTCTCCGTTCCCCAGGACACACACCCCTATGCCTTAGGCAGAGGATGCAGATGTGCATCCTTCCTTCTCCACAGCAGCACGGCAGCAGAGCTGCTCTCAGAACTGATCAGAGGATCTCTCAAACAACAGCACCATCCCATCCTGCCTTGTGGTTTGGCTAGCAGGAGCCAACCCCACCTGCACCCCGGAATGAGAACAAGTAGACATCACAGTGCAGCTTCGAAAGGCAGAAGCCAGCTGGCTATCCCCTTGCCCCGTCCACCTGCAGCAGCAGCCCCCACGCCACTCTGGCCCAGGGGATGAGGTCCAAGGACAATAATTACGCTGGCAGCACCCAGCTGCCTGTGCCGCGCGCTCTGTAAGGCTGGTCTGAGCATTGTTCCCTGTTCTCCCAGCAGGATTGTGCTACAATTTGTACATACATACTTCACCCTCATGAATAATGTTCCCATTCAAATCTGTCATGGCAGACAGTATATTCTGGAAGCCACTTCATGGCAAAGGTGAGTGGTTTGCCAAGCGCACATGTGTTTTCAGATGCCTGCTTCCCACTGGTTGTGCAAATGGCCCCCGTGGTGCCCAGTCTCTGCCTCATTGTCACCGCGTTATCCCTTTAACAGGCATGGCGGGTGCTCCCTGCGCCCAGCATGCCAGAGAATGAATAGAAACAGAATGTTTCTGCCAAGTTGGGTTTTCATTTGAGCAGAGTGAGCCGGAGAAGAAACAAACAGTAGGGAAGATGTACAACTCACACTGAGGTGAGACCGTGGCGAAACTGGGCCAGATGTCTTTGTTGTGAGGCCTTCAGATACCTCCCACAGACAGCGGCCGCACGGAGGGAGGCCATTGTGGGGTGAACTTGAAGGACTTTCCCCCCCCTGTAATAAGGCTAGCACTCTATTTGGGACATGCCTCCTAAAACAGGACACTGGTCCTGCTCCACGCCGCCTGGCTCGTCTATCACGACCCTAACCTCCAACCTCGGCTCCCTCCAGTCTGCTGCACAAGTCCTATCATTAAACCAGAAGAGCTCTTTATGCCCCTGCGGGGAATATTTATCACACCTTTTTTGTGAGAGCAGACTTTTGTATGTCTGGGTCCCTACCTCCAAAAGTGAGCCGGTGCTGCCTTCTGGCATTTTCCTCCTTAATTGGCAATTAGGCACACTGGCGTGCTCAGCTGTACTGATTTTTATTTTAAAGCGAGTATTGATTACAATTCTCTAATAAGTGTAATAAAGCAGTGGGTGGGTAAGTGTCTCTAACAGGTATGATCTCACAAGAATAAGGGGTTGACCCAGCAGTTTTAAGAATGGTGTAGAGGGCAATGCTGTGTGCAACGGCTTGACATCCCAAGGCACAAGAAGGCTGCCTGAGCTTTTCCCCCACAAGGTCAGAACCAGACTCAGCGTCAGAACACCAGCTTCAGAGCTTTCTGGAATTTTAACCTGAGCCCAGTTGTCCTACCTGAGTCGCTGGTTCGGGGTTTTCAAGTTGCTCTCCGATGTGACTCAGTGGTGTTTCTTGTGTGGTCAAGCATCTTACCTGAACACGAGACATGAGTATTCACAAGGCAGGCATGCTGGGCCCAGGGGTCTGCACGAAATAAGCAGATTCCCATTGGTGTATCACCGCTGGTGATCTTAATGGAACAACCCCCACCCACGGGGCGGGCAGCAGGGCCCTGGGAGAGCCATCTTTGTGTGGTTAACTTCCTCTCTGTACTCCGCAGGGCTGAGTGGACAGACACCCTGTACGGAGAAGCAAGTACTTCCTAAGCTTGACGAGTGTCCTTGCTTCCCTGAAGCTCTTCCTTGGACCCTGCAAACCTCATGATGTCATTGTTTTTCTCTGCTGAGTCGTATTCCATTGTGTATATGTACCACATTTTATTTAACCATTCTTCAGTTGAAGGGCACCTAGGTTGTTTCCAGGTTCTGGCTATTACAAACAATGCTGATATGAACATAGCTGAGCAAGTGCCCTTGTGGTATGATTGAGCATTCCTTGGGTATATGCCCAAGAGTGGTATAGCTGGATCTTGGGGGAGATTGATTCCCAATTTTCTAAGAAAGCGCCATATTGATTTCCAAAGTGGCTGTACAAAGATGACTAGAATGCTACTCACAACTCCAGGGAGGCTACCTAGAAAACAGGACCCTAAGAAAGACACAGGGATTGCCCAATGACAGAGAAATGGATGAGATCTACATGAACAACCTGGACGTGAGTGGGGATAATGAAGGGCAAGGGTTGAGGGAAAGAGAGCTTAGGGGAGCGGGAGATCCCAGCTGGATCAAGAACAGAGAGGGAGAACAAGGAACAAGAGACCATGATAAATGAAGACCACATGAGAATAGGAAGAAGCAAAGTGCTAGAGAGGTTCACAGAAATCCACAAAGATACCTCCACAATAGACTGCTGGCCATGGTTGAGAGAAAGCCCGAACTGACCTACTCTGGTGATAGGATGGCCAAACACCCTAATTGTCATGCTAGAAACTTCATCCAATGATTGAGGGAACCGGATGCAGAGATCCATGGCCAGGCCTCAGGTGGAGCTCCGGGAGTCCAGTTGGTGAGAAAGAGGAGGGTTTGTATGAGTGAGAATTGTTGAGACCAAGGTTGGAAAAAGCACAGGGACAAATAGCCAAACGAATGGAAACACATGAACTATGAACCAATAGCTGAGGAGCCCCCAACTGGATCAGGCCCCCTGGATAAGTGAGACAGTTGATTAGCTTGATCTGTTTGGGAGACATCCAGGCAGTGGGACCGGGACCTGTCCTCAGTGCATGTGCTGGCTGTTTGGAACCTGGGGCTTATACAGGGACACTTGGCTCGGCCTGGGAGGAGGGGACTGGACCTGCCTGGACTGAATCTACCAAGTTGAACTCAATCCTCAGGGGAGTCTTTGCCCTGGAGGAGATGGGAATGGGCGGTGGGCTGGGGGGAAGGTGGGGGGAGGCGGGAGGGGGGAGAACAAGGGAATTCGTGGCTGATATGTAAAATTAAATTAAATTATAAAATAAAATTTTAAAAAAAGAAAAAAAAAAAGAGGACCTTGTCTCAGACAAAACAACAACAACCACAAAAAGGAGATGGCGGGGGATGGTGAAGATAATTCCCAGTCAGGCAACTTCCTCTGTTCCCTCTGAGCCAATACTGACATTATTGCAATGCTCCTCAGTCATCAAGGCTGCTTCCTTTCCCTGGTGTATATTTGCCTGATCTGCTGTTTTCTCTCGAACACTAATAAAAACCATTTTATATGTCCTTCCAGTTCTATTACTAAATTATTTTATTAATAAAACCAAGAACCTTCACTGACCACGCAGAACACGCTCTGCCAATCACACGACTATATTCATTTTGTTCCTCACTGCGACACCCATCACAGACAGTCCATCACAGTGGGGTATGAACAGTGCATTTCAGAGCAAGGCAGCTCACATCATGGTGTGGCCAGGGAGCAGAGAGGCAGAAACGCCAGCACTGAGCTGGCTTTCTCTTCTTCTCTCTTCAATCCATCCAGGCCCCCAACCCATGGGACAATACCACCCACATCCAGGGTGGACCCTCCCTCCTCAGTTAATGCTCCCTAAAATCACCCTCAGAGACACTAAGAGATGCCCCTCAGTCTTCCAAATTCTAAATCCAGTCAAATTGGCAATGGAGATTGACCATCACAGAGCCTAAGGAAGACCCCAAACCCACTATTTTCAGCACCAGTGCCCTATGAACACTACTCACATGTGTGCTGTGGCCAAAGTTACAAATGTGGCCATTGTTCATATATCATCACATTTCCTCTGGCCAAAGTTCCATGATAGTCGGGGTCACCATCATTCTGAACACTCTCACAGCCATATTCATTTATGTATCAACCAAGTCCACTTTTCTCTGCCGTATTGAGGGCAACTTAAATTTGCCACGTGTTTAATCAATCACACAGCCTGAGGAAAAAGCAGTGTACCGGTAGAACACTATGGTAGACTGTAATGTACTTTATGTAACATATATGCACTAAAAGAAATCAACAACCTCATGAAGGATCGGTTAAAAGCCTCATCATCCCTTAATTCAACCCCCCAAAAAACCATTTTACGGTGATTATTTGGGTCTTGAATTACTTCTTAGAAATATAAATTCTTCCAAGATGCCCTTTTGTAATGGTGGTAAGTTTTGTTTGTTTGTTTGATCAAGTGAATTTCGACTGTGTTTGGAGTTTGTTTGGTTTTCGAGACAGAGTCTCACTATGTATTACTATCATCCTTCCTCAGACCCTGAGGGCTGGGATTACACATGTCCACCAACACAGTCAGTTTAACATACTGTCTTAACTGAGAAAAGAGGACGATACAATATTATCCAGAAAAAGAGTAAGAATTCTAAAGGTAAAGTAAATATGTATGTAAAACTTGAAGATCTTTATCCAAATTTGAAGTACTTCTTGCTCACCTTTCTTGTCCAGAGCCCACAAATGCCTGTTCAGTTGATCAAAAGGTCATTTCCCCTTTGCACCCCACATGAGTCCAGCACATCTGCATTCATTACTTCTCTCCTTGCTGAGACCGAATACCTGACATGCAGAAACTTGAGAAAGAAGTCACGCTGGCTCAACATTTGAAGCGACACTGTCTATAATGACAGGAAAGGTATGGCAGCGTCGGCATGGAGCCGCAGTCCCACCACATCCAAGAAGTGCAGCCTGGATAAAACCTCAAGGCCAGCCCCCGTGACTCAGCCCTCCAGCAAGCATCACCTCCAAAAGGTTCACAACCTTCCCAAATAGCACCGCTAGCTGGGGACTGAGTGCTCCAACATGTGAGCCTATGGGAACATTTCATATTCAAGCAGCATTGTACCATGAGAACCGGGAAAATGTCCAGAGTGATCATGAGTTCCTAGCCACCTTCTCCAAGGAGTTGGTTCAAAAACCTACCTATCACCTGAACCACAAGAGAGGAAGATGGCCCTGGCTAGGTCCATAGCTATCTCTAACAGCAGATCAACACTCCAGTAGAGGTAGCTGTGTAAACACCTGTCTTCCAGAGAGTAAAAGCCCATGATCATCGTGGCAGGAGGTATGGCAGCAGGCGGACAGGCATGGCATGGGCATAGTAGCTGAGAGCTCCATCACAAGCACAAAGTAGAAAGAAAGAAAGCTAACAATGATGTAGGCTTCTGAAACCACAAAGTCCACCCCCAGTGACATACCTCCTCCAACAAGACCATACCTCCTCATCCTTCCCAAACAGTTCCATCAACTGGAGATCAAGCATTTAAATATATGAGCTTATGGGGGCTATTCCCATTAAAACCACCGCATCACATTCCTTGGGAATCACCATAGTAATACTTAATTTTTCTTGCATGAGTGGAAAATTTTCTCATATGTTCTTATTTATTTGAACAAACAAAAAGAATTGACAGGGCATGAATTTAAAAAGTAATTATTGTGAGGTTGCAATGTGGCTCATTTGGTAGAATGCTTGCCTAGCATAAGGAAGTCCTGGCGTGATGGCACAGGCATGTATCCCTAGCACTTGGTGTGGAACATCAGTATCAGAAGTTCAAGCTGATCCTTGGCAATATATAGGGAGTTTGAGGCCAGCCTGAGGGACATAAGGCCCTGTTTAAAGACAATGTCACTGGTCTTTGATGTCAGAGCCTGATTTTGACTAACTAAAAACTCTTATGATTACACATAACTTTTACCCCCCACCCTTTTATTTTCCTGGCTATCTGCCTAACTGCCCAGAATCCTTTACTAACTGAATCCTTTACTTCGAGGTGGCCTTGCTCTCCAGGAGCCAAGCAGCAATGTTTCTCTTTCCTCCATTTATCCTGAAGTGGAAAGGGAACAAGCCTAACATGAGCACCCTGGCCACTTGTTACCTGTGATTAGTTCTCCTCTAGAACAGACCAGAAGTCGAAACAATGTTGCTTCTAGTACACTTCTGGAATCTTCTAGAAATAGCTCCTTACCTCTTTGGCAGAGTCTGTTTAATGAGTCAGCTTAGAAAGTTTGAGTGTAACTTTTTATGTCAGATTTGACACCTAAGTTCAGATAATCATCTTTCATTTCTAAAAGCAGTCAAGAGGAAGACTACGTGGCGTCCACTTATATATTGTCTCACTTTTCTTATGTGACCTATATTTGAAAGGGAGGGGAAAAGTAGTGCTTCTCCAGGGTGGCTGTAATGCTCATTATCTCTGTCTTCAGAAAGCACTCATTAACTCCTAATTGGGCAGGTGCTTAGTTAGATGGTCCCTGGAATTTCAAGCTATAGTGAGCTGAGAGCAGAACCCATGATGGAAGACACTGGAGTTTGCAGAGGGTTTCACTTCACACCTTTGAAAGTATGTTCAGTCCCAAGGGATTTGTTCTGTGTGAGTCTCCAGATAGCGAGACATAAGATGAGTGGGAAAGGGAGGGATGGTGCGCATGCCTGCTGCAAACAGAGTCTAGAGTCTCTCCCTGAAATATAGATATGCACATATCTACATTCCCCGAAATAAGCCCCTGTAATGAAGGCATCTCCCCCTAGAGACCTGTATATTTAATTAGAATGGATTTCTGTACCGCTTTGGCTCACCAGGATAGCCTCAAGAGATGAACGTCTTGTTATGGGAAAACCCAAGAGATTCAGCAGCCAATCTTCCTCCAGCATACTTGGTACAGAGAGTGTGGGAAGCCCAGGATGCTCTGCTTGTGATGAAGACACAGAATGGAGTCCCTGCCTTCTGACCATTTTTAAGAACCCGAGTGTCCCATTGTTTGCTGCCCCGGACACCTCTGCATCTGTGGGTCAGAGCTGAAACCTTCAGAACTTAGCCTTGACCCTCAACCGTGGCAGCTGAGCAAGAATCTCCCTGCCACCCATGTTCATCCCATAATGGTTCCCATGCACAGTGCACTGAGGTCCTTCAAATGCAAACTTCACTGTCTTTCCAATGAAAAAACGCATTCCTTCTTACAGCCCAGGCTGGTCCATTGTGTTCATTAACCCCTTCTGGAAAAAGTTTTAACATGGACTATTTACATGGGCACTTACAGCATAAAAAAATGTAACGGTTTTAAGGAGATGATATTTTGAATAATTTTCACTTTTTGAAGCTAAAACACAAATAATAGGTACTGAAATTTTTTATACAGCCCAAAATACAAATTAATGCATATCAAAATATCTTATGTTTACACTGGTCCTTTCAGTTGACAAAATATGAATGAATCTTTAAAACAATTCTTTGAGGGAGGCCAAGACCATCACTTACATCCAAATAGCAAAATTTGCTGCCCTCTACTAAATTCAAAGCTGTGAAAAACTTGCAGGTTTATCTCTGAAAACCTTCCACTTACATTGGAGGGTGTGTTAAAATATACCTAAAAGTGCCACAGATGCACACACATGCCACTGTAACCACTCTGATCGTTTCTGTCAGGTAACTAGAAACTTCTTCTCAAAAACTTATCTATTTCGGTCTGATTAAAAATGATCAGGTGTCCCATGGAAGCTGTATCAACCTGGGTTCCTGAGTCAGAGCTTTTGTCCAGCACGTAGAAGCTGCATGGTAGAAAGTTTTCTGTCACTGTGTTGAACAACTTGAGATGATCGACAGGGAAAAGTTTCACTTTGTCTCTTGTTGCAGGTTACACTCCACAGTCACTTGTTCCTGTGTCCTTGTTTCTTTGAGGGTATGGTTACACAGCACATCATGGTAAGAACATGTAGCAAAAGGGAAACTTCATTTCATGGACAACACATATAGCAAGGATGAACACACACACACACACACACACACACACACACACACACACACGAGAGAGAGAGAGAGAGAGAGAGAGAGAGAGAGAGAGAGAGAGATCTGAGGTTCAGGTCTATCCAGTGACCTAACTTCATCCCAGTAGACTCCACCTCCCGAAGGTTCCAATGCCTTCCAATAGCACCATAGGCTAGGATACTGAAGGTCCAAATTAAATCTGTGACTGGTGACACTTTCAAGTATTTCTATTAAGGAAAGTGTGTCAGAAGGACTTCTGCTTCAGTGTGCATATATCTCAGACTACCCAGGTGGTCACTAGTTCTTACAGTAAGCCTTTAGAAAAGTGCTGTGCCGGGATGCTTACCAAACAAACAACACAGTCTAAAAAAAAAAAAAAAATCCAAAAGGCATTTCCCAGGACCTAGCAAATGAACAAAGAATAAAGTAAAGACCAGGCCCATTCTAGAGCAGGAAGTCGTCAATGCTGAGCTGCTGGGAGTCAAGTTAATTTTTAAATGCTTTGAGGTGATTAGGAAACCAGCCTCACTCTAAATGTAAATAACTCCCCCATTCATTTCCTCCAAGCTGGCTCTGATCCGGGCGGTCTCCAGCTACTGAGCCCGCTGATGGACTGAAGCTCTGCAGCCTGGTCCATAACTAACCCCGCCTCCCTCTGCAGCCTAGTCCATA
>CABHPP010147738.1:0-33983 GCA_902168425.1 Peromyscus attwateri | reverse complement strand
GCCTAGTCCATAACTAACCCCGCCTCCCTCTGAAGCCTGGTCCATAATTAACCCCGCCTCCCTCTGAAGCCTAGGCTCAGCAGTCACACTTGTAAACACAAGCACACCCAGGACCTCTTTCTTGACAGGTTCACTAGGGAAAGTTGGGTTGTCACCAGAAGCCTTATTAAGATCTCAGAGCCACTCTGTGTTGCTGATGGATTGCTGACCAAATATTTGGCTGAAGGTGGTGTCATTTCCTTCAACCAACAAATCGGAGAAGTAATTTAAAAGAACATCCCAGCAATTGAATTTTTGGTCCTTTTTCTGATAACAGTATTTCTGTCCCTTCAACTCCTGGCTTCTGGAAAGAGCCGGATGAATTATTTATTTCCCACTAGCTCGCTCCAGCTCTCTCCCTGGGCAGGCGCTATTCATTCCTCTATCTTATCGGAAGGAGCCAGGTCAACCCAGAGCCGAACTAAATCACGACTGCTTGGTGTTGCTGGCTTTATGGGTCTGGATGGCCTACTTTATGATGTTTGTACTTCCCTGCAGTTGGTGTGCTAGTCTAAGATTGTGTAACTGCTTTACCCCAGGAACCCTCATAAAGATGAGAGAACCAGCTCCTAAAACTACCCCACTGTGCCAAACTGTAAATAGCCTCCCCAGGAGCAAGATGGACCCAAGTCATCTTCCGAAAAGTGCCAGGGATGCTCCCACAAGCTGGGGGGATCCTGTTTGTCCTGGGAATGGCAAAGCCAATTGTTCTATCCGTGTTTTGCAACCCAACACCATTTCCTCTCTCCTGTTTCCCTCTGTTTCCACCCTGCCACTGTTTGCAGGCACAGGAAGAGCCCGGAGGGCTCAGATGAGGACAAGGTCTCTGCAGGAGCAGTCATGTTGACAGGCCTGGTGACTATCCAGCCTTCTCCTAAGCTGTGTGTACACGAGTGATTAAATAAATAAACATTCCCTGTACAGCTGCTGTTTTTGCTATCTGTTTTCAAGAGTCAGGGATGTGTTCTAGAACAACCTACTGGGAGCCTAATATATTGAGCCGACGTGGGCTTGGGGATTATTTAGAGCTCCAAATTGCTTATCATACTCCTATTGCTAATGTGCTAAAACATGCCATTTATCTTCCTCCACCGGCCACTAAAAGCAGTGTACCTTAGTCCAAAACAGAACAAAAAGGTTAGGGAAAAAGGGCTCAGCCAGTAAAGTGTTTGTCGTGCAAACACAAGGACCTGAGTTTACGCCCCAGAAACCCACACATAAATCTGTGTGTGGTGTGCGTGCTTTCAATCCCAATGCTGGAAAGGCAGAGACGAGCAGATCCCTGAGGCTCACTGGCCAACTCACCCAGCCTACTTGGTCAGTTCCAAACCAGAGAAAGATGCTGTCTCAAAAACAAAAGGTGGATGGTTCTGAGGAACCATACTTGAGCTTTATCCCTTGTCTCCACACAAATGTGCACCCATACAAGTGCCCTACCACACCCCAACACACAAGCAGCCTTTCAGGTGGTGGTGGTGGTGGTGGTGGTGGTGGTGGTGGTGGTGGTGGTGGTGGCGGTGGTGGTGGCGGCGGTGGGTTAGGGTCTAGAGAAACTGCAGATGACATCACAGTGTGCATTCAGTGGAGGAAAGCCTAGCCTGTGCTGCCCTGGCTGGAGAGGCAGCTCTTGTGGTATGAAATGGAGCCGGAATTTGCTGCAAGGTAATGTATGTTTGACCATTCCTTAAGTAAACAGACTGGAGGGAGACTGTGCAAGGGATGGCAGCCTACAGCTGTGGTTCTGGAAGGTGGCGTCATATCAACATCACCTGGAAATCTGACAAAATTCAAGTTCTCGAGCTTGTGATGCAGAAAATTTGAGAGTGAGGCATGGGAACCCTCCCCAGGAAAGCGTGATGCCACTGAAATTAGAGAACCACTCCTAGGAAGAATGAACACAGAGCCAGGCAGGAATCTACCACATACAAATTTTCAGGAAAGGATGGGAGCCAACATCAGCTGCTTTGACAGAGGCCATGAGCACCCATTTCTCCAAGAACTCTAGAGCTGCGCCATCCTTCGACTTTGAGGGGCTTACACTTTTGTCTCCTCCCTTTTCTCTTCAGTTTAAGGCAACTTTTTCCTGATGGTTTCCCTTACTGCTGAAGTTTTCGGGTAAGGAGAGCTTGAATTAGAAAGCGAAAGGGTTCTGTACCACCAGATGCAGAACAAAAAATGGTGAGTCCAGGACTATTAGTGGGAAGCTCAGATAGCATCGGCTCCTGGGATCATAGATTATGTCAGAAGTCATGAGGAACCAGAAGGCTCATGTCATTGGGAGGCCACAAGGGACTAGCAAGGACATCCCATTGTGAGACCATGGGCTCCAGAAGGGCATCCCATAATGGATCAATAGAAGGCTAAGAAGAGACATCCCATTACAGAGTGATAGGAGACATCCCATAATGGGACCATAGGAGACCAGAAAGCATATCATTCCATCATTAGGTCATAGGCATCAAAAGAGGCTTCCATTATGGGTCTGTAAGGAACAGAACGGTTATCCCGTTGTGGAAACATAGGAACCAGAGGGAACATCCATCCTGAGGTCATCGGAAGTGTCTGCTCATGGGAATACAAAAGGTATCCACTCACACATTCATAAAATAGGGTAGCCACCCTTGGTTAGAAATTAGATCAGATGAGGACTGTCTGAAAGTCTCTATATAACACCGAAGCTTTCTCTGGGAAGAATCTGCAGAGACAATTAAATTGAGAACGGGTTTTGTTTTGTTTTGTTTCATTGACACGAGGCATAAAGCATCTATCAAACCCAAACCCAAACATAGCTCTTGACATCTAAGTCTGTGGGTGTTTTCTATGCTGCAAAAGCAAGTGGCAACTACTGAAGGTGGGCAGGGTCACGGCAGTGAGTGCACTGGGCACAGGGCACTGGGCACTCCCTGCACCAAGCTCACCCAACAGAGGAAACCAGTTGCAATTCAGTAATTTACCCCTAGTTGTGATACATAAGTCCTTCTTGGAAGCCAGAAGCCTTGCACTCGGAAGGAAAATAGATAGGCTTGACCTAAGTTTGGAGGCAACGGTTAAATTTGCAGTTGTGTCTTATTGGGTCACACCTGAACCCCACCATCTTGAACATGCCCTACCCTAACTGGAATTCTTCTTCCAGTGATGCTCCGTAGCAGACATGATCAGTGCTGGTTGGATTCCTTCCTGCAAGTCTGGAACTCAATGCTCATGTTATAGACTCAGGATTCTCACTGAGTTCTACCTGCTCGCCACTGCCGTTTTCTAGGGTCAGAAACTATCTGATCGAACAGCACCTCTTGGTACAAGAGATTCCTGCTGTTCTCTTCTGAGAGTCATTTTCGCTCATCTGGCCCCAAGGAGCAATTTATATCCCTTCACTCTCCCTGCCCTCTACCCAAAACTGTTTCCCACGGAAGATGAAACTCTAAATGAGAACATTCTTAACGCTAAGAATGCTATGGTGTTTAATTAATCATTGATTACTGGTTGGCAGATTGGTTGACTGGCACCCAGAGTATGAATCACTTCGACTGAACGAATCATTCATACCATCAACCATCCTGTGTGTGGTCTTCAGTCTTAGTGCAGAATCTAGTTAAAGAGAAGAAAATCAGACTGAGTATCCACAGAAGCTGTCAGACCCAGGGCAAGCATAACGGGAGAAGCAACCAGTTTCTCTGTAATAGTTACTAATAGCAAGAGACCAGAGCACTAAAGCGCCCCTCCCCCCCCCCAAAAAAAAAAACAAGTGAATAAACATAGTAATAACATCAATGTAGATGGGTAGCTAGTTATGACAGAAACTTTCCCCAGGGTTGCCCATGTAACTAACACATGTTGATTGTTTCATTTGGTTTTGAGATATAGTCTAACAGATACATTCTAGCATGTATGTATCCATACACTTACTTATTTATTTATTTTTTGAGACAAAGTCTCAGACTGTAGCCCAGCCTGGTCTGGAATTTATTGTGTAGCCCAAGCTGGTTTGAAATTCTCTGTCACCTTGAGCTCTTAAATTCTCTGTCTTAAGCTCCCGAGTGTTGTGGAGCACCATGTCCAATTTCCTACATCTTATTTGCCCTTCTCTCCTCCTTTCAGAAGACCAAAGAGAGCAGAAAGCACACATCACCCTCTGCCCGAAAGTGGGAGTCCTGTAAGTGATCAACTCATTTGCCACAGATGCTGATTTATAGTGAGAATCCAATTCACACAACTGGCGGGAGCTGGTAGTTGTACCCAAGCCTTGTGGTGGTTCCCAAGGAGGCAGGGCTGAGCTTGCTGACCCGTCTCTCCTGCTCAGGCCTTTTGAGAAGCTACTGTTCAATGTCTGTTGCACGTACAGTCAAGCCTAAGGTTCCCATCTCTGAGAAATGCCTCCCTCTGTGCCTTGCTGTTGTTACTAAAACAAGTAGCCGCAACTTGCAGTAACCAGCTTGAGAAAGACAAAGATCATGCTCACCCTCCACTGTGCTTTCTAGGTTTCCTAGACACATAAAATCATAAGGGTGCAGATGGAACGAAGCAAACTGGGCAGCAAATGGGACTAACTGGGGAGAAGTGTGAAATTGGAGGGACAGTGGTGTGTGGGGGGTACACTCAGAGTACATTGCACACTTGCATGAAAATGGCCTTATGTAACTCTATGAACTAAGATTAAACTAAATAAATAGATAAATAAGAAACAAAATAGAGCAGGGTGGGGGAGACCAACCTAGCAAGTATCCTACTGACTTACCGCCTTCTCAGTTTTGAATGTAAGGTGGGATGTATTTACAAAAAACGACCTGAATTTGAACAGAGTCAACTTATTCAAATCCATGTTCCTGACTAAACTACATTCTCTTCTTGCCATACTATTTTCTACATTTATGCAAATATGAAGTTCTTTCTGATGTCAAAACTAATTTTAGGTTGTTTAGGCTCATTATCTTGCTGTTTTTTGAGACAAGGTCTCACTCTATAGCTCAGGCTTGCTTAGAACTCACTATGTAGCTCAGGCTGGCCTTGAGCTTATAGCAATACCCCTGCCTCAGCCTCTCAAGTGTTGAGATTATAGGTGTAAGCTACCATGCCCAGCTTTTAATGTCTGTCTGTCTGCATGTATGTATGTATGTGTGTGTATTTATTTATTTATTTGCATTCACATTTGTGTGTGTGTGTGTGTGTGTGTGTGTGTGTGTGTGTACACATGCAAGTGCACACATGCCACAGTGAGTGTGAGGAGTTCAGAGGATAGCTTTGTGGATTTGGTCCTCTCTTTCCATCACGTGAGTTCCCAGGACCAAACTCAGGTCATTAGGCTTGGCAGCAAATGCCTTTACCTACTGAGTCATCACAATTCCTAAAGTTCTTTTTATTGCTAACATAGAGTTAGCCACCTGAAGCATCAGCATACTATATTCATAATGTCTGTGGACCAGACATTATGGTTTTAGGTTTGCCAAGTGAGAAAACCAGTTAGTCACCAAGGGCCGATGAGAGGTCAGGGCTGGTCAGTGGCAAGAAATCAGTGAAAACTAAGAGTCTGGGCTCTTGGCCTAGCTGCCTTGGCTAACCCAGGTAACACTTCAGAAAGCAGAATGACACTATCTCTTAGACTAGATGGAGTCAACTCTTTGGACTAGTCAGGCTGCTGGAGTAACTTTCCCAAATGAATGGATTCCAAGCTGCTGGAGTGCTCACAGCAAGCCGTTTCAAGAGCATCTCTTCTTCCCATGCCCTTGCTTTCTGTTTGTTGGCTTGTTTTGTTTTCAGTGATGAAGAGCACACCCAGGACCTTCCAATGAGTGAGCTTTAAAGGACATTTTACGATCACAGAGAGGAGAAGGTTAGCTGCTGCGTAATAAACATGGTGGCTCAAGAACAGCCTTAATCTAAGAGTTAAGGGAGGCTGTGGTGAGTCCCACAAGGAGGGAGGGTAGCCCCGCTCACTTGGAGCCACTTGAAATGGAGAAGCTGCTGGGACAGCAGGACTAGCTACTGGCCTCCCATCCTCTCAGCTGAACCCCTGACACCCTACCTGAAAACATTTCCAGACAGTAGCAGGCCAACTCTTCACTGCCCAGGGCCCAGGCCCAGGAGATCTGCCACGCTGCGTGAGTGCTCGTAATTATGTAACTAGCAAATGAAAGTGTGGAGAAAAATCACCAGGAAAGCTTTCATTTTGAGGTATCTCTAATTTGTGCAATTATGTAAATGCACTGTGCAGCTCTCTGCAGATTTATTACTGCACGGGGACCACAGATACTAAAACTGCCCATCACTGCACACTTGGAATATTTATGTATGTGCACGGAGGGAGAGTGGAGGAGCAGGGGAATGGCCTCATTTAAATATGTCAGAGTTGGAACTACTTGCTCTTGACCCATGTTCTGAACCTTACTCTGAAATGGGACAGGACTTGTGAACTAACTAACCAGTTTCACCCTGAATGGGATGACTGATGAACCCTAAACAGAATGCAGTCTTTATTTGTCCCATCACCGTGACAGGTACCAGACAAAAGCAATTAAAGAAGCCAGGGTTAATTTGGGCCCAGAGTTCCAGGGCATTCCACGATCGTAGAGAAAGCACCGTGGCAAGAGTATGAGGCAGCTGGACCATTGTGTTCACAGATCAGTTCTCTCTCTCTCCTTTTTATTCGGTTTGGCACCCCAGCCCGTGGGATGGTGCTGTCAACCTTCAGGACGGATCTGCCCACTTCAATGAACCCATTCTAGAAACTTCTCCATAAATGTGCTCAGAGGTTTGTTTCCATGGTGATTATAATCACATCAAGTTAGCAATCAAGATGAATCATCAGAGAATTATCTCAATACATAAAGCAAGAACAAAGATGGCACGCGAGTGATTGCAGTCAGGAAAGGGGAACACACAAGCACTGTGGGAAAGATGGCAGAGAGGAAGGCTGGTGACGCAAGCCATGTGGAAGTCTGGTTGGCTCCTCTTAGCCACTGTGAAGGGCAGAACTGATTCAGTCTTTGCTATGCTTTGGTTAACCGTCCTCCAAGGCCTCAGACACTATTGGGAGCCAGGGAAACACCCAGGGAGTAGAGACTAGTAGTTCACTGGAACGTGGCCCAGCAGAGGATGGTGGGACCCAACTACCTTTCTCTTTCTTTGCTTCTCTACTGCCCAGGAGGTGAGTAGTTCCACCCCAGTATGTTCTTTACAGAGCCAACCAACCACAGACTGAAACTGAATTTTAAAACAGGTCTTTCCATTTTATACAATATGTATGTCAAGGGTTTTGTTGAAATGGAAGTGGCCAACTCCCCTTTTCACTTCTCAGGGGAGGGCAGCAAGGCGTCAAGTTGAAGTTAATACAAAGGCTAACCGTTTTCTCTGCCACCACTCTGTAGTAGCAACGGCTAATATCTTGACTTGCATCTCATTTTTCTTTGTTATTCAAAAGTGTCATGACTAGATTCTGATGTCCAAGTAAAATTACATTTCACCTTTTGTTTTATATACTACAACTCAACACTCTTTTAGGATTTATTTCCTGGAAGTGTGAGCCTGCATACAGTTCAACACCACTGTTCCCAGCACGTGGTAAGCCTCAGACTCAGGGTTGGAGGGCTTCCCACAGTGCTGGGAGGTAGCTTTACCTTTTTACACACACACAGGGCTCAGTTAATTTGCCTGTCCCACAGTCATTTGTCCCTTTATCTAACTCATCTGGAACTGAGATGCCATCTGGTTCTTGTAGAAACTCTGTCCTACCCCCTCCCAGTTCCAAAGGGCACTCCAGATTAGCCCAAGCCAATAAACATTCTTTTGACAAGGCCCTTCATTCTGGGACTGATGAAAGCTTAATTTGAGCAATCAGCCTGGACTAAAGGGTGCACATTGTGTGCTCTCTGTCCTCTCCTCTCTTTTCCTTTCTTTTTCTGAAATGTAGATCCGCTGCCGCGGCTCTCCGAGGAAGGCAGTCTTTAAAAGAGCAGAAGGGAGGACTAGGCATGCCCGGGTTCTTCATGTCAACCCTTAGCTACTCAGCTCCTTGCAGGATTTCGACCTTCAGATTCTGTTATTTGATATTCTCAGCATCCAAATCTTGTTTCAAAAGTAGCACAGGAAGCAATCTCTTCATCCTGATATCTTCATACACACATCGTGTACTTTGCTCATATTCACTCTGTTACCACCTCTTGCTCCCTCCTCCCCATCCTCTACCATCTCCGCTCCTTATCCACAATTCACCTTTAATAATATATACATATATATACACATACGTACACACACACATATATATATATATATAAATATATATATATATGTAAAACATGTAATGTCTGTCTTTCTGAATCCGGCTTATTCCATTTACCATGATGATCTCTAGCTCATCCACTTTCTTGAAATGGACATAATTTCATTCTTCATTAGGGCTGAATAGAATTCCATTGTGTACACGCGCCACATTTTCTTTATACATTCATTTGTTGATGGACATCCAGGCTGGTTCTGTATCTTAACTGTTGTGACTAGTGTTGCATTAAGATCTCTGTGGTGTGCCCACTCATGCTTCTTTGGGTAAGTAACAGGAATATAAAAGTTTGGTCATATGGCAGTTCAGTCTCAGTTTTCTGAGAAACCTCAACCTTGTTTTCCATAGGGTTGCAACTAATTTATGTTTTCACCACCAATGTGTAAGTGTTTCTCTTCGCCTGTATCCTCACCAACATTTGTTGTTAGCTGTTTTCTGCTAGTATATCCATTCTAAGAACTCAAAAAAGTATCATAAAAAATTACTGCCCCCTAAACCCATCCAATCAAAACTATGGGAAATGAATTGAGTGTACAGCTTTCAGAAGAAGCACAGAGAGTCAACAAATCCATGAAACAGTGCTCAAGATCCTCAACCATCAGGAAATACTGTGTTCTTTTTTATTTTAATTTTTAAAAAAAATTCTTTGAGAATGCCAGACATGCCTGTAATGTATTTTGCTTATATTCACTGATATTCACCACCTTATATTCACTACCACTTATATCCACTACCATCCCTGCCCCAACCCACCTCAGAACTACCCCCACATCACCTCTGTTTCATAACTTCAAGTCCAATTTGTATTGCCCACATACTCATGGGTGTGCATGTGCACTCATGGGTATACAGGGGCACTCATGGGATGCAGTCACCCATTGGAACTTGGTCAACCTATCAGAAACCACGTGTTTAAACAAAGCTGACTCCTGCTCATTCAGAAGCCATGAGCTGTCAGTAGCCCCTCAGTTAGGGGTGGAAGCTCATGAGGCTCTCCCCATTCCATGTTGGAATGTTGATTGGCTTGACCATGTGTATGTCTTGTGCAAACAACCATAGCTGTTGTGAGTGCATCCCTGTCATACTCAGAAGACATTGTTTCCCCCTACTCCTCCGCAATCTCTGGATGTCACACTGACCTCCTCATTCCTCAATGGTCCCTGAGCACTGGGGAGAGGTGGGATGCTGTAGCTGGCCTGTCTGTGACTCAGTGTTCTACTGACTGCACTTGGACTACCTGTGAGTTTCTGCTTAGTGGCTGTCCATTGAACAAAGAAGTGGCTGTCCTCTTATAAGGTCTGAGAGCTTCACTAGCTTGGGTATAGAGACATAGGTTTATGGGACAGTTTGATACTATGTCAGTTTAGCAAAATAACAGTATTAGGTTCATTCCCAGGGCCTGTGGGCTACCAAACCATAGGCTCTTGGCCAGATTTACAGTATCAGGCATGTGTTTCCTTCTGCAGAATACAACTAAAATCCAATCAGAAGCAGTTAGTCACCCCCATAACCTTCATGCCACAACTCCATCCCCTACTGCCACGTCAGTCACTATTGTAGCTCACAGTGTTTCCAGTTGGGTAAGACTGTTGATGACCACCACACCTCCGCAGCCTGCACAGCACTGTCTAGAGTTTGAAAGTAGGGAAACTTCCTAGTCACTACCAACCTGATTCCTCCATTTTCTGTGGGCGAAGTATGTGGTGTCTTCAGCAATTGGATCGTATCATCAAATTCTGATGGGCAACCAAAATTAATAGCAAGAGGGGATCTCCTGGACACTCCTTACCAGCAACTCAAGTGGCAGTATAGCTCACTCAGCAATGGCCTTTTTAACTGGCAACCTATGGCTTTTGGAAGGAGCATTATCCCTGGGTAGGATAACTTCAACTTAACTCTTTTTATAAAATAGTAGGCTTCCATATAGCTTTTCCAAACATCCTTGGCGTTAGTGATTCCCCTCTACCCTAACCTCTCATCTGTCTCTCCATGTAGATTTCCCCTCCCCATAGGTCTTCTTTCCCCTTCATACCACCTGGGTCCCTTTGGGAGGAGAAACTGCATCTGTGTGCATGTGAGCATATGTGTGGGTGTCTATGTGCATGCAAGTACACATTATGTGTGGGAAGGTGCTTGTGGAGGCTGGAAGTCAACCTCAGGTGTTATCCCTCAGGTTCCATAAACCTTGTTTTTGTTTTTGTTTTTGTTTTTTTCAAGCAAAGTCTTTCGTTGGACCCAGTCATCTCTGACTTGGTAGACTGGCTGGCTAGCAGGGCCCAGGAACCCACCTGTTTCTACCTCCTCACTGCTGGGATTACAAGTACACACCACCACACCTGGCTTCCTCACATGGGTTCTGGGGTTTGAACTCAGGTCCTCACGCTTACAAAGCCAGCACTTTAGTAATGGAACCCTGTCCTTTGCCCCTGGGAATGCTCTGTGTTTTAAATCAGCTTGGGAAAGCCTTCTTGTCACTCATAGCCAAAACCATTCCCTAAGAGGGGGGGAAGGGAGCGGCAGATAGATTCGTCCAAGCCATAGAAGGAAACAACAAAGGGAAAGGCGAGAGGAGGACCTGACCCAGGGCAAGAGTCAGTGACGACGAGAAAGGAAAAAAGACAGGACACACTATTGTGGGGATTTATCAAGGCAACTCCACGGAGTTCAAAGGGAGGTTTATTTGGGGGTAACTTACAGCCAGTAAAGGGGTTGGTTACAGGATCCGGGAGAGGTGAGGTGCTGTCAGTAAGGTTCTCTAGAGAACTCTGACTCGGTCTGCCATCCAGCATCCAGGATCACCAGGAACCAAAAAGGGCCAGTACATCCGGATCTCGGGTCTTAAGGGCTCCTGTTCTGGCCATGCCCCAGGGGCAGGTCATAGGTAGGTAGTTACCAGAAGCCTCACTAGGGGTAGTACTTCCAGGTCAAAGCTGGAACAGCTACCCACTACAACGCACAGCACACATTTTTCCATGGTTCATGAAAGGCAAGAACAGATGCTACACTAAGAACTCAGGTGTAGACCAAAGCCATATGTAGAAATCATGGTGTCCTGATGCCCTGGGGACACTGCTGTAGACGTCTTTGGAGGTCAGATGAGAACACACTGTGCACAGTAGAACTAGCCATCTTCCGGGGGCTTAGCATGCCAGGTCATTCTCAAACACTCTTTCAGTTTATGTGAAGAGACCAAGTTTAGCTGGTTTGGAAACTCTGCCCTTGTCCAATTTGTGAGGGAGGCTGCCCTCATCATCATGGGCACTTACTGGTTCTGTCTACCTCTGTGTCTGCCTCCCAGACCCACAGATCCCCCAGTAGGGTCCCCTGTTCTCCACATATTTTGATCTCTATGTCTCCTTCTCCTTTGTACCCCTGTGCTGTGATTTTTACTAGGATGGAACACTGGCAAAGAGTGAAGCTGTGGATATGTTTGCCTGATTTTAGAAGAACTAAATCTTGGAAGAGTATTTGGTGACAGGACACAAAGAATCTTCAAAATTTCTCAGGGTTGATCAATATTTTGATTTTAAAACCATTAATGCTTGGAACTTCAACTGTACATAAATGTATACAGCAAAATAGATGTATATTTAGGGCTGCTTCAGAAATTGTAGGAAATTTTATTCTAAAACCAAGCCAAGATTCATTGAAGGATTAAATAAGTAAATAGAACCTAATTTAAAAATCATTCTAACATACTAAAATCCAAAGGTATATTAAGTTGATACTTAAATGCTGAGGAATGGTTGTAGGAAAATATTAAAAGTCTTTGTTTCTGTAATTAAACTATCATGTTTCTGTAAGAGTAGAAAATTGTGTATCCAATACAAAGACTCCAACACATGGTATCACCAATCACAGGCACCATGTGAAGTGTATGATGCTTATGCTGTAAGTTCAGAACCAAGGCTGAAGTGATGTCACAAGGGGCGACATAGGTGAGCCCTGTCAGAGACACCTCGGATTTCTTACACATTGGATCTTTGCTGTGGGATGGTCTATATGTCAAATGTGTTGCTCTGATTGGTTAATAAATAAAACACTGATTGGCCAGTAGCCAGGCAGGAAGTATAGATGGGACAAGGAGAGAGGAGAATTCTGGGAAGTGGAAGGCTGAGGCAGAGAGATACTGCCAGCCACCACCATGACAAGCAACATGTAAAGATACTGGTAAGCCATAAGCTATGTGGCAACTTATAGATTAACAGAAATGGGTTAATTTAAGATATAAGAACAGTTAACAAGAACCTTGCGCCATTAGACCAAACAGTTTAAATAAGCATCTGTGTGTTTATTTTATAAGTGGGCTGTCAGACTGCCGGGACTTGGCGGGACCCAGAGAAAACTCTCCAGCTACAGATCTTGAGTTAATGTTGGTCATTCTGCTGGGTAGAAGCCCTTTACTGTTGTTGAATTCATACAGCTTCCATATTCAGCTACACTACTCCATGTGAAGTCACACTTCATAGCCAAGGAAGCTACGGACTAGACAACACTGCAGCCTGACCACAAAGATGTAGAGGAGGTAGTAGTGTGTCTCTTTGAACGTGAGTGTTCACTTCTTGATACTAAACTGTTTGCTCAGTTTCACGTAAAGAAAAATTGGAACTGCTGTCACTCATCCAATACTCCCAAATGTAGCTTATCTAAGTCTGTCTAAAACATGAGATCCATCAGAGAGACACTGGGGAGCAGACAGGACACACATACACAATTGACACACATACTCACATTCATACACACATACACACACTCACACACTCACACACATACTTACATATACTCATATTCACTATCACACATACACACACTCACACACATACACATTCACACACATATACACTAATTCTGTGACTCTGAATCCTTCACTAAGCCATATAGTCTCAAGTTTTTAGAAACGAGATGTCGGCATGGCCCTTGCTTCCTTCTGAGGGTCCTCTGGCAATTCCAGGCAACAGCACATTAAAGGACTTTGTAAATAGATACTGCTACTTGACTAAGTGTTACCTAGTCTATTTAAATCTGGTAAAAGTTTGGGACATCATAATAAGTTAGGCTATACACTATAATTCCAATTTTCTCCAAAACTCTTTTTCCTAAACTTAATTCATCCTCTCAGGATCTATAGGCAGGTGAGGATAGTCTGGGTCCAATGCTCAGGTTAATCCTACTCCAGTAAACCTATCTCCTCATTGTTCTGCTCCCAACATGAATCAGTTGCATTTGCTTTGAAGTCCCTGAATTGAGATGGAGTTCTTACCCCATACACTCCTTGACTGGAATATTTGGAGAGAAAATCATGTTTTGGATTAAAAGAAGAAGATATTATCCATTACAGACATCACAAAAAGGAGGGCCTCTGGCTCCAGTAAGCATAAGATTTTTAAAAGGAGCCCAGGAAGTTTCTGTTCTCTGCCTTTTAGTTACCCTGACTTCCATCAGCAGCTGAGAAGGTCATTTGACTTTAGACAGCAAAGAAGTGTGGAGTGGGGCCTGGGAGAGAAGACTTTCTAAGCCCCTGTGACATCAGGAGATTGGACCCAGTTGCTCCAGAGACCCTCCCCACAATGACCTTGTCCAATCAGGAGATTGGACCCAGTTGCTCCAGAGACCCTCCCCACAATGACCTTGTCCAATATGATATTGTCCGGATGAGCTCCTAAACACACACCTAGGGCTCCAATGGCATCAGACAGCTGCTAATAGGAATATTAGCAAAGAGGAAGAATGGTGGAGGGATATTTAAAGTTAATGAGTGAAGAGGTAGGGCTAAGGCTCAAACAGAGTGTTTGCCTACTATGCATAAAGCCCCAACTTTGATCTCCGCCATGCCATAACTGAGCCATGGTGTTGTACACCTCTTATGCCAAAAATCAGGAAATAGAATTGGTAGGATCATAAGTTCAAGATCATCTTCAGATACGTAGTGATTCCAAGGCCAGCATGGACTGCACAAGACCTTGTCTCAAACAAATAACAAACAAACAAAGAGGAAATCCTGCAAGAAGCAAAGCAATATGAGCACATGGAATGCAGAACACCCAGGACAGTGGTGGTGTGGTAGGAGTGTGTCAAGTCAGTGTGTGGAAGACAGACCCCACCTCATCCTCACTTGACAGACCTCAGTGTTCCTAGAAGCAACAATCAAGTTGTGTCAGCAAGCTGTTGTGATCTGCACCAGCTTTAAGTGCAGGTCAAAAACCACTGAACTAATAACGAATGACCGGCTCCAAAGAGGAACGTCTGGGTTAGACAAAGAGAAAGCATTTTACACATACACTCCTATCACTATCCCTCCCTGATGGAGATTAGCTAGTGGTGCTCTTAGGTTTTTATTGATGCAGTAAAACACCGTGACCAAACCCTTCTGGGAAGAAAGGGTTTTTTACCTTATACTTTGAGGTCACAATCCACTATGGAAGAAGTCAGGGCAGGAACTCAGGGCAGGAACCGAATGAAACAGAAGCTATGGTGGCATGCTGCTTACTGCCTTGCTCCCTATGGCTTGCTCAGCTTGCTTTCTTACATAACCCTGCCCAGGAGTGTCTACACCCACAGTGGGCTGGACCCTTCCACATCAATCATTATTCAAAAAAGAAACGACTCCATGGACTTGCCTACAGACAATCTCATTTTCTGAGGAGGCATTTCCTCAACTGAGGTTCTTCTTCCCAGATAACTGGAGCTCGGGTTAAGTTGACAGGAAGTCTAACAGTGGCCACACCATCTCCAGTCAGAATAGAGAGCAAAGCCAGATAAAGCAGACAAAACACCAAAGGCATAATGAGGTTCGAACCCCTCCACAAGCCAGAAGTGGAATGTATGCCTAGCCGATGGCCCTGCCGGAGCTGGGGGCCTCCTGGGTGCTGGTCCAGGAGGAGTGCTGTGGCTGCCTATAGCTTGAGTACCATGAGGCGAAGCAGAGAATAAAAACTACTGTCGCTTCAGTCTAGGGAGCTAGATCAGTTGATAAGGTGCTTGTCGTGCAAACACAAAGACATGAGTTCAATCCCCAGGACCCAGCCAAAAATAGATGGGTATGGTGGAGTGAATTTATAATCTCCTAACAGAGGAGGTGGAGACAGGAAGATAGATGAGCCTGTCACTGGCAAGCCAGTCTAACGTGATTACTCAGCTCCAGGCCAGGGAGGGACCCTGTCTCAGAAAACAAGGCTGATAGGAGTCCTGAGGAACAATAAAGTTGTTCTCTGCCTTTTATGTGTACACACACACACACACACACACACACACACACACACACACACATACACACACACATACACACACAAAACTACCCTCACTTCAACACTGTAGCTGGGGCCAGATCCACTGCCCATCCCTTGTCCCCAATTCTAATACTCAACTATAAATGAAAATTCAAATCATAGCTAATCATCCTCTGAGACTGGAGCTTTAGCAAGCTATAGGACCAGTAGGGAGACAGAAGAAAGGTTGTCTCTTGTCAAGGCAGGAAGGAGCCAGTATGTCCCTGTGAAACCTGAGCCTGCTGGCCCGCAGGTTAAAGGTGGGAAGACGTCCTGAGGAGCTGGACAGAGGTGACCAAAAACCACTGACCTAGGGTAGCTGAACACAGAAGGAAACAGAGAGTCAAAAAACAAGAACAAAAGGAGCCCCCTCAAAGTAAACCTGCGAAGCAAAAGAAATCTAGCAGCAAAGAAGGCAGTTAACAAAATTCAATATCTGAATACACCCTGAGGAAATAGAGCTGCAGAGTTGTCTCGAAAGACCTTTTTGAAAGGCTGTGTCTGGTTGCCCAAGAGATAAAAGAACAACTTCCACTTTAAGGTGTGAGAGATTCTTAAATAACAACAGCTATAAATGAAAATATACAAAGATACTGAGTTTAAAAGCAAAGAGAGTTGGGGATGGCCCAGTCTCTAAGACACCTGCTTTGCAAGCAAGAAGACTCAAGTTTGAGCCCAGAACCCATGGTAAAATGCTCGATGTGGCAATGCCAAGACTAGCCTAACTGGTGAATGCCAGACCAATGAAAACTCCTACCTTAAAACGGTCCAGATGGATGGCCTTCCTGAGGAATCACACATGAGGTCGGCCTATGCACGCACATGCACACAAGCATACTCAACAGTCAAATCCCCTTATAATTGATGTCATCCACCCACACATGACACAGCAGTGTGAGGGCTACGCAGAAGCTGGCTGGGTAGTCTGCCTTCCTTCATGTTAAGTAGATTTTGTTTTGGACCCAAGTTCAGTTCCAAGACATACACACACACACACACACACACACACACACACACACACACACGCTTCATTAAAACTAAATAATAGTTTTTCTTTAAGAAAAAAGGAAAGAAAAAGAGAAAGAGAGAAAGAAAGAAAGAAAGAAAGAAAGAAAGAAAGAAAGAAAGAAAGAAAGAAAGAGAAAGGAGGGAAGAAAGAAGGAAGGAAGGAAGGAAGGAAGGAAGGAAGGAAGGAAGGAAGGAAGGAAGGAAGGAAAGAAACAACTGACCAAAGAGCTGGTGAGATGGCTCATGGGGTACAGGTGCTTGCTACACAAACCTGACAATTTCAGTTCCATTCCTGGAACCTACATAAAGGTGGAAAGACGGAATCAACTCCACAAAGTTGTCCTCTGACCTCTGCGTGCGCATGCACACACACATACACACAAGCACGTACATATGCGTGCAAATACTCCATAAAATAAAGTTGAAGACTACGTGATGAGATCAAATGGAAATACAGCGTCAAGCTTCTGTGTCATGAAGGAGGAAAGTCCCTCACAGGCTCATGTGTTTAAACACTTGGTCTCCAGCTGGTGGCGCTGTTGTGGAAGGTTGTGGACCCTTTAGTAAGTGGAACTTTGTTGGGGTAAATTAGACACTGAGGTAGACCTTGAGGGTTTTTTGTTTGTTTGTTTGTTTTTTTTTTTTTTTTTTTTCGAGACAGGGTTTCTCTGTGTAGCTTTGCGCCTTTCCTGGAACTCGCTTGGGAGACCAGGCTGGCCTCGAACTCACAGAGATCCGCCTGCCTCTGCCTCCTGAGTGCTGGGATTAAAGGCGTGCACCACCACCGCCCGGCTGACCTTGAGGTTTTATCTTCATGCTCCACTTCCTGTCTGCTCTCTGTTTCCTGACTAGTCTCCCACTAACGTGCCTTCCCCACTAAGGCGGACTAAATCTCCTGAGGGGTGTCCTGAAATAAGTCCTTTCTCCATTAAGTTGTTGCCGCTTGTCAAGTATTTGGTTACAACAGAAAAGTAACTAATACTGCTTCCCAATCACTAAAGACCAGAAAGACTATCTACAGAGCTGTTGCGACTCAACCTAGAACAGAAGAAACTCAGGTAAAGTGGGTAGTATATAGAAAATTCAAATTATCAATAGATAATTATAAATGGATTCACCCTTTTATTAAAATAAGAAGTTATTTTGTAAGTAAAAATCACCCATTGGGGTTAGGGAGATGGCTCAGTTGGTAAAGGGCTTGCCTTGCCAACACACGCACCTGTGTTCAATCACCGGTACCGTGTCAGAAGCTGGTGTGGTGAACTGCGTTTGTAATTTCAGCACTGAGGAGGCAGAGACAAGAGAACCCTTGAAGCTCAACACCCGGCCAACTTGGCCTGATCGGATGAACCCAGGTCCCAGTGACAGAGCCTGTCTCAAAAATCAAAGTGGATAGTTTGTCAGGACTAACATGCAAGGTTGTTCTCTGGCCTCATCCTGCACACCTGCATATGTGTACACAGACAGACACATATGTGCACATACATACACCCCAACCTCTTTAAAATCACTCCTATATACTATTGATAGGAGAAAATCAGGAGTAGTACAAGATTAGGAATTTTAATTGAAACAATATGCATATATATATATATATAATATACTGTTCATATAAATATATATCACATACTGTTTTATATATAAAATATACACTGTATATATATATATATATATATATATATATATATATATATATATATATAAACTTACTACAGAAAGTTTAATATGAGGCAAAACAATATAAGAAAATGGATAGGAAAGAATGAAACTACATGCACAAAAATAAATTCTAGCTCAAAGACCTAAACATGAAGTCAGACTTTTAAAATTTTAGGAATCAATATGGGAAAATATTCTAAAACTTTTTTCACAGGTAATGAATACTTAAGTTTGACAGTACACTACAATTGGAATATATAGAATATCTTAACTCAATTAATATTTAAAATTACTCTTGATCAAAAACATGAACATAAAACAACAACTCAACATCATAAATAAGTGTGAACCCATTGACCATGGTTGGCCTAGAGAAGTTATTGTTCCCATGTGTACAAATGGTAAAGTGAGCATGTGCAGAAAACCATACCTTAGTAAGTGGACATGGGACAAAGAGCAGGAAAAATCAAATCTTTGTCAAGCCAATCTTTGAATTCCTGTGGAAGGCTACTTTAACAAGCAAACCATAGAATTATTAAAAATTATCACCGAGTTATGGTGCTTGTTGTATATTAACGAGATTAACAAGTAGATAGAGGAAGGCAATTTGCTAGAAATTGTGCATCTCATTGAACCTTGCAATTCCCTTTATGGAATATTCCCTAGAATGCTCCTGCTGATTGGTACAAGAAAATTCCTATAAGGCCAGGGTGTAGTGCCATGGTAGAGTGTGTGCTCATCATATGGGCAACCCTATGTTTAATCCTTAGTACCAGAAAGTTTCAAAACAGAATTTTCATAGGAACATTATCTAGATCAGAAAAAAATCTTTGTGTCTATTAGTGGGAAATGTCTAAATAACCTAATGTATTTGTGCTATATTCATACAGATAAATATTATGAAAATTTGGGCTAAAGACGTAGAGTTGCATAGCTATAGAGCATGTATGGAGCTTAGATTCACTTTCTAGCCTGACTCAGCTATGGCGGTCCATATATCTACTTGAGAGGCTAAGGCAGGAGGTTCAAGCCCAGCCTAGGCTACATAGTGAGAGCCTGTCTAAAACCATTATACATACTTTATCTACCTATCTACCTGTCTAGTTATGTATGTATACAAAAAATCTGATATATCAAAATTTATAAAAATCTCAAAAATGAAGTTTTGTTAGAAAAGCAAGTTGCAAAGTCACAAAGTACGCAATAATTATATGAAATTTTAAACTTTGCAAAACAGTATTGTATGTGGCTTATGGCTTCATAAAGTTGGGTGGGAATTTCAGAGATAGTCTAAATGTAGAGGTGGGTATAAGTCATTTGGAGAGCTGTCTAAGATGCATACAGGTCTCCAAGGGAAGCTGTACTGTGGTATTGACTTTAAGAAAGCAACCAGCGCAGTGTCCAAATAATTCAAATTCCATCAAACCATGTGGCACTGAGAAAGAAAGGAGTCCCTGCCTTGGCCATCGTCAGCTCCTCTCCCCCACTTTCTGTGACCTGGTCCCTTCACTTGTCTCCTCAGGGCTTTTCTATAATCCGTTTTCTCTGATTATAAGCCCCTCCACCCCATCACCCAACTGCCCCCTCTTTTACTCCAAGCTCAGACATCAAACTGAAGGTGCTATTTTTCTTTCTAAGCCATCAGAAAGAAAAAAAAAAAAGGCTAGATTCCCTGATACAAACTCTCATAGCCAATAAACTTCTCCTTCATTGGCCTTATAAATATTAACATCAGCTACCTGTGTAGTTTTTAAAATTTGCTCAGGAAATCTCATGTAAGCAAAGAAAATGTTCTATTCACAACTTAATCTAAAGCGAGACTGGACACACAATGTGTGCCCAATTAATGGACTAACAGAAGGGAAAAGACAAGGGAGGAGCGGGGGAGATGGAGGGATCCACCTAGCCCTTAGGAATTGCTAGGTAGGGCTAATGAGGTTGGAGCGCCAGGCCTAGAGAAGAGAAGGAGAAAAAGCAAAGCACGTTTCCACCTCAGGTAACACTGGTCCCTTCAAACTCAAACTGAAAGGACCTGGCCACTGGCTCCCACTGCCCTATGCTCCATCGCCAGCATTTTGTCATCTGTAATTACGGGTCTGTGGCATATGCTTAAAACAGGAGCTCAGTTTCAGGAAGTGATGGAGAGCTCCTGATAAACTGGCCTCTTGGGATATGCGTGATTTTCATGTTACTGTAACACCACATTGAACAGTGCATCCGTATAGTAAAAGGGGAGAAGGAGCTCTGTGATGCTGATTCCAGGCACTAGTTCAGCAAGGGGAACGGAGTGGATCAAGCAGAGTTTCCTCAAAACACCCACAAATCTACCGGACACTGCACCTCCAGCCCTAACATCCACGCCATGTGTCTATGGGCACCATCGCCTCGTACTAGCTCTATAAATACCTATCAGAAGGACGCTATTCCTGAAGGGTTGGAATCTGTTGTAGAACCCTGGGTGGGTGACTTACATCTATAATGCTAATACTCAGGAGACTGCTGAGAGTTCAAAGCCAGTCAGGAAGTTTAGCTACATAGGAAGTTCCAGGGCAGTTTGGGCTACAGAGTGAGACACTGTTTCAAGACCAGAAAAGAAAAAAAGAAAGAAACTCTATTTTGGATTTTGGATTAAGTTGAGAAATGTAATGGTGAATGTCAAGAGTAACATTTAGTGGCCTCAGCTACAAGGCAAGTATTATGCCAAACACTTCACATGCAGTAATTCACCCCCTGAATCCTTACAAGACCTGTGAGGTAGGAGAATATTATCAGTCCATTTTACAGGTTAGAAAAGTGAGGCACTCCTCAGAATAGTTACAGAATCTAAAAGCTTATGTGTCCCGTCATTTCCCTGACCACATCATTCAGTTACCTGCTCCCTTCCAAACTATGTCACACGTGTGCCATCTGCAGCCCCACATATTCATCTGAAAATCTATTTTCACAACTCTGTTGTGGAAGCTGGGTATAAAAATCTCGTATTCAGATGCTTGAAAAGTTGAGGCTACCCCGAGAGAGTAGACCTGCCTGCTGAGGCCTCAGAGGTGTTCTCAGACTGGAGGTCTCCTCAGGGTAGGTGTCCTCTAATTTCCCCTCCAGATTTTAATTCTGAACAGAGGGCCACACAAAATTTTAGCCAGTTTGGTTAGCATCCACTATCCACAGGATTCAAGTCAGACAGTTGTTTGAGTGTAAACACTGCCAGTCCACGGCACAACCCAGACAGAGCTCTGAGGCTCATAGCAAACCATGCCCTGTGCAGTCGATTTCTTCATTTCAACACAAGCAGAGTCTAGTTTTCATGGCAATAACACGCTAAATGACATCTTTTCAGTCGCAGTCACCACGTGACCGTTAAGCATAAATGGAGGGCTTTGGGTACAGCTTGGGTTAGCAGAGTGATTGCCAAGCACGCAAGAAGCCCTTGGCTGAGAGCCCCAACACTGAATAAAAAACTGTGGTGGCACATGGCTGTAACCTCAGCCTTCAGGACATGCATGCAGGAAGTTCAAGGTCGTTCCTAGCTGCAGAGTGAGTCAGAGGACAGCCTGAGATATATAAGACTGTGTTAAAAAAGAAATAAAAAGGTAGAGCTAGATCGTTCAGAAGGAAGATGAATCTTAGACATTTTTCTGAGCATTGAGGTGTCATAGAGAAGGAAACATCTCATTTTCTAGCACTGGAGAAAAGAGTTCAGTGACCCTCACAGAGGGTTTCATCTTCATGTCCAAGATTTTCAGTCTTCACAGCTGAAAGCAAGAAATAAATGGAAGAGGGGCGGGGAGAAAGAATAATCCAATAATGAAAGTCATCATGGGCTCAGACTTTAAAAACAAGGCAGGTATCTATGCTTCCATACCAAAACAGAATTTTGTGAGTGAAAGTCAATCCTCTTTTCTTCTGAAGTAGAATTGTAGCCACCACTCCACGATGATATGAACTTGCAAAGAAAAAAAAAAAAAACTCAGTTAGATGAAAATGAGATAAAACTATCCCATGAGTTTTCAAGCACTGCTTCCCTCCCATTAGCGGAAAAAGCTACGGACTCCAAAAGGATGCCAAGGAGCTACAGTCATCATTGCAAGTTCTCAACTACCTTGACAAGACTTCTAGGCCAGAGTGCAATGGCCCCACAAGATTCTCATCCCTTCTGAAAGCTCTTATGCTCCAGCCTACACTGTAATAGAGTCCGCTGTAATAAGACAGGAAACCTCATGGGCAGACTTAGATTTGTCTGATTTGTTTTCTCTCTTGTCAACTGCATGATCTTGGACAAGCTATTTGGTCAGGATCTTAGCTTCTTTGGGTACACAACAAGGGGGTACAGCTAACTCATGACAAGTGGAGGTACCTAGGCTGACACCAAGAAGCACATAGCCCATTGTCGTGTGGAGAGAGAGTAGCTCACAAGACTTCATTACACCCAAGAAAACTACCATCAGAGAATCTTAGGATAAGGAGGAAAGTTGTGACAACTCCTCTGTTTTATCATAGAGGAAATAAAAATCCCAGTGCAAACCTGTTAGGAACCTTTCATACTTCGCCAGTGTCTTAGTTTGGGATTTTATTGCTGTGAAGAGACACCATGACCACAGCAACTCTTATAAAGAAAACATTTAATTGGGGTGGCTTGCTTACAGTTTCAGAGGTCCAGCCCATTATCATCATGATGGGGAGCATGGCAGCATGCAGGCAGATGTGGTGCTGGAGCTGAGAGTGCTACATCTTGACCAGAAGGCATCAGGAAGTCGACTGGCTGTCACACTGAGTAAAGCTTGAGAAGAGACCTCAAAGCCTGCCCCCACAACAACACACTTCCTCCAACAAGGCCACACCTACTCCAACAAGACCACACCTCCTAATAGTGCCACTCCCTTTGGGGGCTATTTTCTTTTAAATTACCATCCCAGGTGCTAAGAACACTTAAACTGATGAACCTAAGTAGACTAGTCAGAAAAGATGGTCCCAAGACACAGGGAAAGAAGGTACCAGTGGAGAAGGCCAAGCAAGAGTTTGGTACTTAGAGGAATGATGTCATAAAAAGACTCTGCCAATACAAACTCTGCAGCTCCCAGTTTCTCAAGAGAATTTAAGGTCAGCCCATTGTTTTTTAACTTAGGCATGTGGCCACTTGGCCCTAAAATAGGGGTTATTTTGTGGTGGCTTGGGTCCAAATCTTTCTTGTCAGGGTCCCAGTTTATTATAACTATGCAAAAATAAGAAAGTTATTTATTCCCAGTACCTAATTTCATTCTTTTTAAGTTGTTCCTCCTTCTAAGAAGTTAAGAGAATGAAGAGAGACAATTGCCCTTCATTTTTCTTCCTACACAAGGTGCGCCATTAGTCATGGATGTTCATAATCTACACATTGGGCCTCATCCCAGCCTCACAGTAATTAAAGCATGAAATGTATGGTTCTCCCAGCACAAAATGACTCTAGGTTCAGACAAAGACATCCAGTCTACTTTCAAGATAGTACTATTTTCTTCCTTTTGTTTTTGTTTTTGATTTTGAAACAAGGTCTCGTGGTGCTCAGGCTTGCCCAAAGCTTGCCACAGAGCTGAGAATGACCTTGAACTTCTCACCCACCTCCTCATACACCTCCTTCTGATCATCTCCCGAGTGTTGGGATTGGCTCTGCTACCACATTCGGTGTTACGTAGTTCTGGATATTGAACCCAAGAACCTACGCATTCTAGGTCATCATTCCATTAGCTGAGCCATATTCCCAGCCTCTGATAGCTCTATTTTCACTGAATGATTTATTCTTCCTCCTAACATTGAACTTCCTAAAGCTTGTCCCTTTGGATCCTAGTTTTTCTCCTGGAACTACAGATTGTGTCCTGATATCTTACTCATACACACACACACACACACACACACACACACACACACACACACAATTTTCTATATTTGATGATGTCTTAACATCTTGGTGGTCCTGGAAGGATGGAGAAAGACTAGCCCTCCCAGAGCTAGCTAATCTATAGAATTAAAAAACAACCTACCTGTAAACAAGAATTTTTCACCCAACCTTTACCTTCGTCTAACTCTTACATAGCAAATTCTCTGTGTAAGTCTATGTAGACCCAGATACCAGAAATTTGGCGACAGCCCCACCTCCTGAATTCGCTGGAATTTTTTAAACTAGCCAAAACTGAATTGTCTGCCTCAAGGAGAGTTTAAACTGTGGTCTCCTCTCCTATGCCTCTTAACTGACCAATCCTGGCATTACCTAACATGGCCCTGGATGTTATGTAGTATTAGTACTGAAAGCCTTTTCACACTGTGGACCTTTTTGTGTTGTCACTCAGTTGCCTCAGTAATAAAATTGGCACCTTTGACCTGCCAGCTACCCATCTTTAGTAGTGATTTTTCTGTTGCTGTGGTAAAACCCCATGATCAAAAGCAAGTTGCAGAAGCAAGAGTTTATTCTGGCTTACAGTTCCAGAGTGAGAAAGGGACTCCATGACAGAGGGGGAAGAATGATAATAGGTGGCCTGAGCACAATGTCATGTGATCACATCCTCAACCTCAAGCAAAAAAGAGCAAACTGGAAGTAGGGTGAGGCAACGAACTCTCAGATCCCCCAGTGATGGGCTTCCTTCAGCAAGTATGTACCACCTGAACCTTCCCAGACAGTACCACTAAGTGGGAACCAAGTGTTCAGACAATTGAGCCTATGAGTGACATCCTTAGTCAAGCCTCCAGACCACCTAAAACAGTTACTCAGAGCTCCCAAATCTGACCTGTACATTTGATCAGCATTCTTTGTCACCTTGGAGCTCCGTGTTCCAGACTACCATGGCCCCACCCACCACACCCATCCCATCATAGTCAACTCTTCAGAACTCAGCCCTGTCCTAAATATAGGATCCAGTCCCTCTCAAGTACCAAGGAACTTCTCCCTCCTGTGACCTGCACAGTGTGCTTTCATCAGTCCCTCCATTATCTTTATCAAAGCCATTGACATGCTGATGACAAGGAGGCTTTCCCTTAACAAATGCCTTCAATACACTTCACACAAGCGTTTGTTCAGCCAACTTCCCCACTCCTTACCTGCATAGCATATTACTCAAACTGAGTGTGAAAACCCATCGTTTTTTTTTTTTCCAGTTAGCTGTTGACCACCTATTATAATCAGATATCTCAGCTGGGGAGATAACTCAGTTGGTGAAGCGCTTGCTTCAAATACCTGAAGACCTGAGTCAATCCCAGAATCCACTCTTGAAAACACTAGGCATGGCAGAGCACATGGGAATCACAGCACTGGGTAGGAAGAGATGGGTGAATCCCTGGGCCTTACTGGCCACCTGGTTTAGCTTTATTAGAGAGCTTTCAGGCCAGTGAGAAATCCTGTCTTCAAAAACAGGTGAGTGGACTCCTGAGGAACGACACTTGAGGCTCTTTTTGAGCCTTCATATGCATACGTACATATGTACATATGTGTACTCATTGACCCAGAAACAAGCCCCCCCCCACACACACACAGAGGGTGTGGGGCAAGAACCAGATCTATTACTTTACTCATTACTATGATGATAGTAACAGCATCGTGCCTGAAACATGAAGTGCTTCTGTGCTGAGCACTTATGCACATTGTTCCAGTAAGGCTCATGGTAGGTGTGCTGCTCACACAGTCCCACCTTCTAGGTAGGGAGGTGGAGGTTCCTACAGATGAATGTCACTCACTGATACAAATTTAAATTAAAGCAGGGCTGGATTCAGGGCATAGCCTTTCATTTCACCTTAGTTTGCTTCTACATATCTCTCCCAGCTAAACTGTGAGATCCTGTGATATGTTTATGTTCTCACCCCCAGCCTCTGAACTGTGAGTGTGCAGACATTTGTTTTTATTGGACTCCGTGTGGAATCCTGATAGTAGCATCAACTGCATTGTCTGTCTTCCTGGACTTGTGCAGGTACCTTCTTTCTCTTCACACAACCATTGACAAATTTGTTGAAATGCAAGAGGCTCAGTGGCTTTCTCCCAAGATGTTCTCTTCTTTGTGGCAACACACACACTCCTGGGATGTACGGCTGTGCATGCACTGTACAAGTCTCCAACCACATCCCTCTGAGCTTCCCTTCGTACAGACAGCAAGGGCTTCCCAAGTGTCTACCTGAAAAGGATATTTTAAGTGGCTTTTAGAATTATGATTACATCAAGTTTATAGTCTTCTACTACTCTAACAGGAATCACATTCAAAAGTAAATAAATTTTTTAAAAAAATGGAGTTTGTTTCCTTTTCTTAATCCATTAATTCAGGCTCATGGAGATAAGCTATTCTCTTTTCTCTGGTGCATTTAATAATAATAGCTTCAGTTTGATATCAGTTATTATGGATCTCACAAAACAGCACATTATTCTAGTGGTTTATATTCCAATGATGTTTTACAATTTAAAAACCTTTCAGAAATCTGAGGGTCCCCAAACTTCATGCTTGAGGGGGTCAGCTTTAAATGTCATAGTGAATGTAGCTGCTGAACTTGAATGTTTCATTTCTGTATCTAGAGCCCATTACATACACACACCGTGGCAGGAGGAGCCAGAGTCCCGTTCATTGGGTGACATCTTAGAGGCTTATAGATGCTGTTGTCAGTAGGCAGAAGTGATGTGTAGAGGCCACGCAGCTGTCAACTCACCTTTCTATATTCTCATTTGTTCTGTATTTCCAAAGGCAAAGGTCAGCTCTCCTTGGTGCAAAAGATAAAAGCAGTCAAATGCATATATTTGTGTGTGTAAGACTTTCACATGCCTTTCAAAAATTCTTTTTTTTTTTGACATGTAACTTTTAAACTAGAAAAATCTTTTCCAAAAGATGACTTTTAACTGTAGCATGTAATAACATGGGAATATTGCAGAAAGCCTCCCAAGAGTTCTCCAAAGCAGGATCTGGACCACTCGGTGTATGGAGAAGGCGGTGTCTGCAAGCCTTACCAGAGAGCTAGGCACAGCAGCCCCTGGCCTTTTCTCACAGGCACAGTTCAAAGTCCTTCTTTCTTCCTGTGTGCCCCAAACCTGTTTACAAGTATCATTCTCTTCCATAGTACTTGCCACAGGTACTTAAGTGTGAATAATGACAACCAAAACCAGAAATGAAACTAAATTCCCACTACTAAAGAAAGACTGGAGTTAGCCCTCTGGGGTGAGAGGCACAGAGGATTAATTATATTGTAGGAGTTGATATCTTTCTTCATTTCCCTTTCCAGGCTTTTGGCAAATACATTTTTTTCCACAGTTTTAAAGAAATGTAAGAACTCCCAAGTTCCACGGCCAGAAAACCCTGACAAGCCCCTGATAGCTGAATAATGGATGAAGCTCTGCTGTTTACTTAGCAAGGGAAGGAAAAAAAAAGAAGAGCGATAGAGAGTTCCAGATACAGAGCAGAGATCTGACATCCTTCAAGCTGAACAATAGTGAGAAGAATAGACTGCCTCCTTGCCTTTTTTTTTTTTTTGTCCATGCACAAAATGTGTCTGGAAATAACAGCTCAATGTGTCATCATCCCAAGCTGAATCTAGCCATTCTCCTGTGTCCCCTCAGAACAGGATAAGACCTGACCCCCAAGTATCAAGTATTTCCAACCCCACAGCCTCTGTCACATAGTCACTCAGAAGATAGGGCAAAATTTTCCCAGCATGGAAACACTACCAATATTCCCACATAGCCATTGGCGGTAGGTAAAGCTGATAAAAATGTGAAGTTGGAATCAGCAGAGGTTAAGATTTTCCCTGTTTCGATGCTGATTAATTCACATTCCTAAGCTGAGGATGAGCCTCCCATACCAAGGCAGCAGAGCTGAAGGCTGTCCTGGTGCTTGTCTTCTGAGAGAACCCTCCTCATAAAGTCCCCCACAATACCTGTCACTGGTACCTAGACTTTCACCATTAGAGATTCATTCTTTTGGTTCTGGGGCATTTTAATCCCTGGGGGTCCTATTAAAATGCAAAAAGCCTGAGAATAACTGCATTGAAAGGTATTATTAACTGACAGCAATGAGGCCCTGGGGAATTGGACACAGGATAGAGCCTGAGGAACTGAACAGGAAATCAGGACGGGCAGAGAGAGGAGGCAGGTGGCAGCAAAAAGAAACTTCCTTCCAATTGTTCAGGGGCAAGGTGACCCACTTCTGGCATTCCCTGTAGAAGGGAACTGCCTTTCCAGGCAGCTGGATGGGCACAGGGCACACAAATTGCTTCAGTTCCGCTAAAGGAGAAAGTCAATGCTAGAATATAGTTCACAGACACTAGGAGTGTGTCTGTTGCAAACCTAGAAGGAACATAAACTAACCAGGCAATATCTATAGGAGAAAAGAAGTGGGGACCTGTATGGACTTCAGCAGGGTGGTCTGTCTCAACCAGAAGATGCTGATCCGCACCTTCAGGAAGCAGCCCCAGAGCCTGGTCTATGCCCCATGGTGACATTCCTCCCTTGAGAGGGTGATGATGGACACCACCAGTTTCCTGCTGCTGGAGAAGATGGAACCTCCATGTTATTGTATGTGATAGCTGGCAGGTGTAGGGGTGTGTGTGTGTGTGTGTGTGTGTGTGTGTGTGTGTGTGTACATGTGTGTCTGTGCATGTGCCTTTGTGTCTACATATACTTTATGTGTATTTATTTGCATGCATATGTTTGCATGCATTTCTCTGTACACACGTGGCTTATGTGTATGTGCATGTGTATTTATCCACATGTGTGTTTATGTATACACTAAGTGTATGATGCTATGTGTTTGCGTGGGGAGATGTCTGTGTTTATACAGGTGTGTGTGTGTGTGTGTGTGTGTGTGTGTGTGGTTTTGTGGATGTGTGTTTCTATGTGGCAATGTTTGTTATTTGTGTGCGTGACTGTGTATTTTATGGGGGAGGAATGTATGTTCGTGTATATGTGTTAAAAGATGTACATATATAGTGGACAAAATGATAGCAGACTTGAATTTCCCCAGAAGCGGCTGTGCTTGTAGAGGACAAGACAGGTGGAGATGGCTGCCTATGCACCTTCCATATACCTGGAGCGAAGTTATGCGAGGACTGTTTTGTTTTCTCCTTGTCCCTGGTGTTGCCGCCACTTTGTGGTGGGCAGGTATCTGTTTCCGGCCTGAGCTGGGCTCCTATAGAGAACTACAGTGCACAGTCTGGGCCACTCTGTAAATCATGCCAGACTCAGCTCTAGCACCCAGATGACAAGGATCTTATGATTTCATAAAAGGAGAATGACTTAACCAAGAAATTCCCGAGGAACGTGGAGATTTGAGAATAAGTTTACTTCTCTGTGTGTGTGTGGGGGGGGGGGGGCGCACACACACGTGCAAGAGAGAGAATCAATATGTATTCCTAGGAGGCCAGAACTGGCTATGTAGATCAGGCTGGCCTAGAACTCAGAGATCCACATGTCTCTGCCCCAATTCTTTGAGTTTCTGGCAAGGAGGGCACACGCATATGTGAAGAGAAGAGCTTGTGGCAGAGCAAAGCTACTCATGAGGAAAGAACAGAGAAAACAAGAGCCACCTTCTCCTTTGAGGCACATCTACAGGCCCTGAGGTTCTCAACAAGGCTCCAACTCTTAGGGGCTCCACTGCCTTGGTAGTACCACCCTAGGAGGCCAGCCTTCCCATGTAGTCACTGGGGAGACCAGTGTCCAGGTACAGCAGAAGGCTCAGAGGTGCCAGGGATGGACCCTCAAGACACTGGCCACGGGTATGAAGCTCCAGTTACACAGAGGGAACGCCCCATTGAGACCAAGTGCATCGGTCATGATACAGCTGAACAAGAAATGTTGTGTCTACTAGGAATCTGCTTTAGAGTGATGTCACACTTCCTCACCAACATAAAATGACAAGTATGTGAGGTGATGGATGCTTTCGCTGGCTCCATTTAACCTCTGCATAAAATTCAGATGGGCCACAACATCACACTGTACCTTCTAAGTGCCCGCAACTAGGATTCGTTAATTAATGGCAAGTTAAACCTAAAATTCACAAACTGTTAGAGCTGAGGTGTAAACCCACGTCAGCCCGGCTGTGGCCAGGCTCTCATTCATTCTCCCCACGAGTTCCAGTTCCTTGATGCAATCTGTCTTCTTTATCTTGGGAAAGGCTGTAATTCATTGTCCCCAAGTCTTCAGGAACCTGTCTTTGAAAATTATACTTGCTGTCTGTAGGGCATATTTTTTTAACCTATTTAAAATGGATACCGTAAATCCCCAAAGAGGTGTTTCTTTCTGGTCCCTCAAAAATGAAACCATCTCAAGCAACTAAAATAAAAAGCAAACTTCAGCAAATTATCTCAGTGGAGAGATGTGGAGGGAAATGTTTTGAGGTCAGCTAGGAGGCCGTTGTCTTTGTCAGGGGCCAAAGCACACTTCCCTCGGGAGGCTTTAGGACAAGCATAAATAATGCAGCCCGTAGAAAGGTCATCTCTGAGGCTAGAGTCAGGCTTCAGAGCAACAGCCCCCAAATCCGGGGCTCTGAAGAAATCCAGCTAGTCAGTCTAAGCACTGTGTGGAGAGGGGCAATGAAGCCCTCTGTGAGAAGCATCAACCTTGAACCTTACCGTGGCTCTGGAAGTCTTAGCAGGCACCTCACTGTAGTCCCTGCAGCAAGGGTAACAGAGGTACAGGCCAACACATCTTGAGGGACAGGAAGCACAGGCCACGGGGCATTCAGAGAGGTCACACGACCATGGAGCAGCAGGCAGGAATCAATAGCACTGTGCAGAGTGGGAAAGGATCAGTGACCTCTAGACTTTGTGGCAGTTTAGCCAAGTTGATTAACAGCACACCAGGGACTGTCCCTGAGCTGTGCAGGCAGCCACAGACAGCTACTTTCAGAGAAGTGGAAGGCACTGAGCTAACTCAGGCAAGAGGAGCAGAAGGCAGAGCTCCTAAGCAGAACACTGGACAAGTGGGCACTTGCCTCATCTGTAAAGGCTTTTAGGGGGCTTAGGAATCATTCTTCTCTGGCACCTCAAAATCTGAACTTGTTTCCCCCTCTCTCTGGACCTCTTTTCAAATGTTTTATCATGAAAAAATCAAAACTATAAAAAAAAAATCAGTGAGGATGGTTAAATAAATTCCCATAGATTTGTCACCCTAATTCATCTACTAGCTCACGGCTAAATGTATTTATGTGTGACTGTCCCTGCCCCAGCTACACCAGGTTAACATGGGGCAAGTACTAGACATAATAATATGATTTAATTTGTAAATCCTCCTGTTTGAATCTCTAAACAACTCCTTTGTGGAACACCCTGCACTAATATCACACGAAAACTTAACTAAACAAGACACTTACTTATTCGTGCACTAGACTTAGCTGAGGACAGTCTCTAAACTTGAGGTTATGACAATTGAAATTCCTAAGACCTAAAATCGAAGAGAAGATACTGAAAAGGACAGACAGAATACACAAGAACCATGAAATAGCGTCAAAAGGTGCATGGTAAGAAGGGACAGGAAGAGAAAAGGGAGAGAAGTCAGCAAAACGATACTGAGCAAGAATTGAGAATTTCTCTTGATTGATCTCACACACACAATGCAGATCCAGGAAGCTCAGAGAATAGCAACTAATAGAATATTGGGGGTGGGGGACTACAGAGGCATATGAAATTTGAACTTCAGAAAAACCATAGAAAATTAACAGCAAATCATGAAAAAATTTAGGAGGAGACAATAAGATCTTTCTCTAGAAACCCAGAGCTAAGAATTGTAGCCAGTTCATGAAAGGAAACAAACCTCAGGGAGAGAGGAGAATAGAGCAAACTGTTGAGAGAGATTAACAACGACAAACACCTACCCAGAACTCTGTTCCTTCTGAAACTCACCTTTCAAAGTGAAGAAGAAATGAGGATCTTTTTCATATAAACAAAAATTAAGGAACCTGGTGGCCGGTAGACTTGCCTTGCAAAAACTGGCAAATTCCTCTCATTTTTATCCCTAGTTACTCCCAAGTCACAAGATAACCATGGATCTTTTTATTTTAAAGTTTAGTTTGTCATCAATAGTAAGCATTTACTGTAAGTTAAACACAAAAAATTAAAACAAAGAGAAAATGAAGTTCAAACTAAAAGAAGAGACAATTTAAAAATGGATCACAAATCAAGGAAGTCCAAAGTAACAGATCGATGGGAAAAGTCCACAAAAACTAAAGCTGGTCATTGGAAAAGACTAATAAAATCAACAATTCTCTGTCCAGGTTAACCAAGAAAAACAGAGAAAAATCCAAATTAACAGTGTTATGAAGGAAAGAAGCAGTAGAAATGCAGACCACATAGACGAGAAACGTTTAGAAGAATAGACATTGAAACGCTCTATGCTCACAGGTTTGATAATCAAGGCAAAAATGGATTGATTCCTTCAAAGATAAATCTATCAAAATCTACACAAAGGGAAATAGACAATTTAAATAGGAGCATGTCTGCTAACTAAATCGAGTCAGTAAATCAATGCCGCTATAAAACCGAAAGCACCAGGTCCAGATAGGCTTACTGGTGAACTCTACCAAATATTGAAGAAATAAATTATACTATTCCTCCACAGCCTCTTCCAGAAGCAAAGAAAATAATTTCTAACTTATTTTATGAGATCAGCATTACTCTGGAATTATCCCAAATCAAACAAACACATTGTAAGATAAGAGAGTTAGAAACATTTTGTTTTTGTTTGTTTGTTTTTACATCCCAACCAAAGTTTCTCCTCCCTCCTCTCCTCCCAGTTCCCCCCCACCACACCCCCATCCCCTCCTCCTCTGTTTCTCTTCAGATACAGGGACAGGCTTCCCATGTTTATCAGCCAGCCATCCTGTGTCAAGTTGCATTGAGACTAGGTACCTCCTCTTCTACTAAGGCTGGATGAGGCAATCCAGAAGGAGGAAAGGGTCCCAAAAGCAGGCAACAGAGTCAGAGACAGCCCCTGCTCTCACTGTTAGGAGTCCCCCGAGAAGACCAGGCTACACAACTGTAACATGTATGCAGAGTGCCAAGGTCAGTCCGAGGAAGACTCCCTGGTTGTTGGTTCAGTCTCTGTGGGCCCCAATGAACCCAGGTTAGTTGGTTCTGTGGGTTTTCTTTTGGTGCCTTTCATCCCACTGGCTCCTAAGATTCTTCCTCCCCCTCTTCCACAGGATTCCTCGACCCCACCTAATGTTTGGCTGTGTTTCTCCGCTTTTGTTTCTATTGGTTGCTGGGTGAAGCCTCTTTGATGACAGTTGGGCTAGTCACCTATCTGAGTGTAGCAGAATATCATTAGAAATCATGTAAAATTAAACTAATTATAAAATAAATTTTTTTTAAAAAGGAATAATTTCATTGACTTTTTTTTGGGGGGGCAGTCATGTTTGGTTCTATCCCAGGTCTCTGGGATACCCCACCTCTGGGTCCTGGCCCTTAGGGGTGAGCTCCCTCTCAAAGAGACCCATGGGCCTCCAACTGGGCCAGTCATCAGTTGATCACACTCACAAGTTCTGTACCATCTTTACCCCAGCACATCTTGTAAGCAGGACAAATTGTAGGTCGAAGGGTTTGTGGCTGGATTGGTGTCCCAGTCCCTCCACTGGAAATCTTGCCTGGTTACAGGAGATAGCTGGTCAGGCTCCATATCCCCTATTGCTAGGAGTCTTAGCTAGGGTTACTCACATTTGGAAATCAATATGTTGGTTTCTCAGAAGGTTGGGAATCAATCTACCTCAAGACCCAGCTATATCACTCCTGAGCATATACCCAAAGGATGCTCCACATATCACAAGAAC
>CABHPP010147737.1:0-26576 GCA_902168425.1 Peromyscus attwateri | reverse complement strand
ATAGATAGATAGATAGATAGATAGATAGATAGATAGATAGATAGATAAAGATATATTAATGCTGTCTTAGAAAACATATGGAACCTTTAAAATATTATAAATTAAGCATCTAATTAGTGTTTTATTAGACATTTTCTCATGTGGTCTGGGGGTGTTGCTTTGCTGATGCTGTTTTGTTTTTCTGTCCACAGTTCTTTTCCTAATCCTCTCACAATAGGAAAAATACAGACACCATAAATGTGGGCTGAGAGGGTGGCTCACTGGACCAAGTGTTTGACTCCAGACTGAATCTCAGAAACCACATACAAACGTCTGGGTGGTATGTGGTGTGTGTGTATGTGCTGTCTTTGTAGTCCTAGTGCTGGAGAAGGCAAAACCGGAGAATCCATCTCTGGAGCTCACTGGCCAGTCAGTCTAGACAGATTGGTGAGGTCCAGGCCAATGAAGATCCAAAAGAGATGGCAACATCTGAGGATGGTACCCAAGGTTGTCTACCAGGCTCTACAATAAACAGGCACAAGCATGCATTAGGAGGAGAAAAGGGAGGAGGAGCAGCGGAGAAGGGGGAGCAGTGGAGGAGGAGGAGGAGGAGGAGGTGCCCACTGTGAAAACCAGCATCTCCCAACAACTCCCGGGGATTGACCCTAGGGTCTTATATACACTGAGCAAAGGCTCTACTTGAGCGATAAACACAGCCTTCCTGTTTTAACACAGCATTGAGAGACGGAGTCTCACTAAGTCACACAACCTGACCTTCAATTCACATTATACCCCATACAAGCCTTGAACTTGCAGTCCTCCAGCCTCAGCTGGAGTTACAGGAGTCTCAGTTAGCTGAGATTACAGGAGCTGTATCACGGGGCCTGACCTGACTACTGATTCACCTTACATTCTTCCAGACTTTTGTCCAGGCTTTATCACGCCATGCTGTCACATCAGCCAATTATTTATTAAGCATCAAAAAGCATCGCCTGCTTCTGTAAGTGAGTTTTGTTACAAATCAATCTTCTAGAACTCCACAGAACTGAACAAAGTAGAAAAAGAAAAATGAAAAGCAGCCCTCTGCCACACTTCACATCCTTTCCAATTTCAATTATCTGGACTCATTTACCTTGCCCAAGAATGAATAAACTCTGTGCAAGTGAGAAAGCTACCCTGGCATGACATTTTTCTATATTCTTATATCTCTGCGGAGAGAGCTCTGCTAATTGCTTAATTTCGGGAGCTAAATATAAACAACCAGCCACGCCGAGAGAGAGCAGCAGGGCTCAGCCAAGAGGTAAAAGGAAACAGTTAAGGTCTGCAGCTCTCAAATCCATACATCCAGGCTGGAAATTTCCATTTGATACTTAATAAATTACACCCCAAAGAAAACACAGTCATCAATCTTTTAGTCACAATGAGGAAATAACATTTGGAAACTCTTTCCCATATCCAGAGTACTACGCCAGCTCTCTTCGCAGAAGGACTTGGTGTTTACTCCTGATTGTAAAAGCATCACTCATCTGAAGTTCCAAATAACATTTCGGTTCTTAAAGAACCATTTAATGGGTAATTTTGTGAGTGCTATTATTTTCTAATCATATAAAAGCATTATATTAGATATAATGTTGGTAACATGAGTTTTCTGATTAACAACATGTTAGGGCTTAATTAGATAATTAAAAAATAATTCTGATGTCCACATTGACTTGAGGAATTACGGTAAAAAGAAAGGATAGGGATCATGTAAGTTGCTGCTCCTTTGGAAAGCCGTATTACAAACAGGCAGCAATGAAGGTCCTCTGTTTTGAGCCTCATCAGTAATCTCTGCCTCAGGAGGGACTGCAGAAGACAGAGTTAAGGAAATACTCCACCTGAGAGTTCATACAACTCTGATGGGACTCAGCAAAGAATGTCAGTACAAAGGGAGAATCAATGTGAATCCTTCCACACAGGCCATTTTCCTCCACGGCATCTCAACCTTCATACATCTTCTGAACTATCCAACACATTGGCTTCTCATGAAACCAAGAAGGGACAATTCTTCTTAATGATCAAGAGGACCCAGGTTAGGGCATCCATTTTCTATGGCTCAAGAAATATGTGTATGGTTTGGTTATTGAGAGAAAACGGGGGAGCCTGATAGTTGGTCTTTAAATACTTCTCTCTTAACATTCAGGTGGTGCTCAAGTCTACCTTCAATGCCCAGAAGGGCTTCAGTATTTAGTTATCCAAAGAGAGTAATACATCCCACCTGAAAAGTGGGTGGAAGAATGTTTGAGAGTAAAACCTGTAAAGCTTATTTTTAAACGTACCACTGCATTTGGCATGTTTTTAAAAAACACATACACTCAACCTTAAACGAACCTCACACTGCCATACAGATGACAGACAGCATGTGAACTTAAAGGTCATTTCAAAAACTGCGAGATTGAGATGTCTTTGGACTTACATAGTTACCCTTTGCACAAGAACCCACAAGGGTCTGCGTGGTTCACACACATGAACAAATACAAAAGTGGGGGAAGGAGAAACTAATATTGCTTAAACATCACACATCAACCCTGATTTTCCAAGCCATCATTTTACCCTACTAGTAAACACCCAGACACCAAATGGTGGGTGGATAACACATAGAAAGGAGGCGGCAATCAATGTGGGTGGTAAGAAGACAATATTGAACACGAGAACAAATCAACACTCTATGATTCTTACCATGGCATATGTGCACAATTTTGAATTAATAATATACATCTGGATGCTTAAAATATTTTAACTGATAGGACACATGACAAAAATGTTTGGGGACAAAATTATTTTAGCTAAACTATGGTTTAGCTAAAATATGGTTTATATGGTTTGCATACATATGCTGACAGCATGAAACTTATAAAACTAAATGAAAAAAATTTAAATGCTTAAGTCATGAAGAACTCAATTTATAATACTAATTATTTTTTTAATTTTCTATAATGACTCATACGCTAATCTATTTTATAAGAATCTACGTTTTACCATGTCAGTTATTAAATATACCATTAAAAGTGGCACTAAGGGGGTAAAAGGCTTGTAAAATTCCTTTCTGACTCAACATAACCTCAATCGGCTTTCCATCCAAGGATTTAATGATAATAATAGCAAAGTGAAAACAAAGTCAGTATCAGTCTTAAAAGTCACTCACATCCAGCTTTTGCTTCCTCTGAGTTCTAACAGAGGAAAAATGAAACTTTGGAGCCATTAATACTTGAAAGAAGCTATGATCTAAGCCAAATCAGGAGAAATTAGCATCCAGTGTGGGGTGGCTTTAGGTCATCAGGAGCAATTTTCAATGCTGCTAATTATATCTCCAGTCGGCGGCCGTTACATTTCACTTTCCTTCCCACATTTTAGGGGTTGTATAACCAGAAAGAAATGTTTTAGAGGTAAAAAAAAAAAATGCAATTGCATGTATAACTGGGTTGGGGGGGCAGGTAATTCAGTGCTACGGTTTTTTCAAGTTCCCCTCATTCCTATCACTTCCCCTCTTTGAAACAGACCGAGAAAAATAAAAAAACACAAAATGAGAACACTGTGCACCAATTTCCACTTGTTTTACACTTACATTATCTTCTGACACTCGAGCAAAGTATGAAAACGAGCAAATAAATGAATAAAGTGCTTCTGGGGGGAAGTTTCACAAAGGACAGATATTCCATCCAACAGGCAAAAGAAAGATGCGAAGGAGAAAGAGAAAGGGTACAAATATTCAGACACCCAATTTCAAAATGCCAAGATGAACTCAAAATAGTCTTTTTCCCTTGGGCGATGCAATATTTCTCCCTCCCCCCCTCCTCTCTCTTCTCCCTTCCTCTCTCCCTTTTCTTTCCTCTTTTCCCTCATTTAAGTCTTTATGTGTAAATTAGATTCTCTCTGTATTTCTATGGCAAAACATTGAAGGGTTTAACGTTTCCTTTCTAAAAACACTAAATTTAGAGAATGTAGGAGATGTAGGGGAAAATAGCCACCACAACCTTCGCTGTTTAGAAGAGAATACAGTGTCGTAAAGTGTATTAACCGCACAGCTACGGAAACTCCATCACAACAGCACCAGTGATGAATCAACACACAACTAAGCACATTCAGTAGACACAGATACCATGTCATTAATTGACAAGGGCAATTGACATTTAATTCCGTAACTAAAACTTATATTCATAATGCTATGAATTAGGATCCCTTTTCCAAATATAATAAGACAAATAAAATATACCTGTTCATTTATTCATGGTAATCACCATCATGCCACTTCCCTGTCTGGAGTGCCCCAGATCTCATATATCACTGCCTTACATTGACACCTACTGGAAAGGACTGGAACTGTGTGTCTCCCCCTGCAGTATCTGAGCAGTAGCTAATTTCACATATGCAAAGGGAATATATGAAAGATAAATTTCAATTGCAAATAAGACAACTTCAGATTTTCAGAAAGTAACACTCTTGCTGAATATTTAAATTCTAAGGCATCTTTGAGAAATCATAAATCTCAATAAATCTTCCCAAAGAATACGTCTGTTGTGAGCAACTTCCCAGGACTTCAGTAACTTGACATGTGTTTATTTAGGGTCTTGTCATGAAACCAGTCAAGAGCTTTCTCCAGCACCTGAATTTTGCTTTGTGCATAGAACTAAACTCATCCCGTGGCCATATGACTCAAACACTCCTCTGCTTTGGTGAAAGTAGTTATGGAAATAGATGAGAAAAATGACCCAGCTTTTTTTTAATGCTTCATACATGTATACTGTTAGCTTTTTAAAGAAGTATCAGGTATCAATGATTCATATATCTATACTGCTAGTTAAAATAATACACATTAGTCAATGAGTTTTTCTTCTCTATTATCAAAACTGGATTTCTGTAGAAAATGTGAATGTGTTACTAAAACACAAAGATTCTTTGAAGTAGATGAAATCACAACATATCCAACAGTTAGTTGTGTACTTTTACAACTGAATTAATAAGTTGGACCAAGTTTTAAACAAAACAAATGAAAATACCACTAAGTATTTCTTCAAAGCATGTCTCACTACTTTAATCTATTTCCTAAAATTATATTTTAAAAAAGTAAGTTTCTGAGAGGAGATACATTAAATTTCATTGTAAGACAAAACAATGTGATAAATTCAAATAAACAGAATACAGCTTCCCAGCCCCCATCCATTGCCATATAGGCAGAGTCTAGGAGATCAGACACATCAAATTTTATATTATAGAAAAACATCATCGTAAGGGGCAGGTTTTCCAATTACAGATCAGTTGGTCTTTTAAAGAACAGTGAGATTCCTCCTTTAAATGCATACTAAGAATTTTACAGGGAGAGAGCATGTTACTGTAATGATATAAAAATTGACTTCTATTATAATCTTCCTTTACATTCTATCATCACATTTTTTAAAAAGTAACAAGACAGTATGAACCCTGAATAATATAAAACCATGGGCAATAACAAATACTAATCCAAAACAATACAGGAGCTAGCTGGACAGCTTGTGTTTAGAATGACTGACACTGTATTCAAAATGTATAACTGTCAAACAAGTTATAACCTAAAACACTACTTAACCCACCTGTCCACAGAAAATGGAGTTCTTCAACTTTAATAACAACATGCGGAGGCTCCAAGAATATAAGAAATGTTTATGATGGGGCTAATCTTGCTTTTAAAATGGGCATTACTTTTCTTAATAGGGAAAAAAAATCAGCTATGAAAAGATGAACGCGTTAAGCAATCTGTTGAAAGATCATTTCAAGCTCTCCGATTTTGCTTGAGTTTAGCATTGGATTAATGTGTCATTAAATATTAAGATATTGCAAAGTACCCTAGAGGTAACAGGTCTTAACGAAAATAGTTTGTCATATTTTCTCCAAACAGCCCATCTCAGAAGACAAGGTTGTGAATGGTAAAATAAACATGTACTAAAACAGTACTTGTTTCCAAGGCTTAATTAAATTTTAAGGTAGCGATTCCTCTTAACAGCTTTTGCGATCAGTTACCAGGAAAGGGGGTTTCTCCTTTCCTTCGTAAGACCCTGAAAGAGGAGTATTTCCTAACCAGGCAACAGTGGATTCGTTAGACACCCGACTCCCTATTTCCAATCAGTTACCTTACACAGCTTCTGGTAGCGCGGAGAGGAAACAGCCATCCTTTGTAAACGATGTAACAAAACCACAACTTTCTGCAGAGACGTTCTCACCACGGCCATCATTTTAAGTTTACCACACTTCTGAAGACTCCTCAGAATTTGCATTATAAATGAAGAGCAGCGATCATTTCCTCCCGGTCACTGGGCAATGATTTGCCAATTCTCTGAGCATGCTCGTTTCCAGATATGCATTTGAAAGATACAGGGAGGGGGGTTAAGGTTCTAGAGAAAAGGAGGCTGGGATTCCGTCAACTTCTTGGTTTGACAAAAACACTGACGAACGCCACCGCCACCCAGACAGCCCCCAGCAGATGCTCACAGCCAGGACCTGCTCAGCCTGGCGTGGCTAGAAACGAGGGAAGTTGCAGGGTAGCCAAGCGCTGCCGGCTGCAAGGAAGGAGAGCGCTCCGGAGCCAAGAGGATATTAAGTGAAACAGGAAAGCTGAAGATACAAAGCCGACTTCCCCTGGGGACAGAGTGAACAGTGCCACTGCCACGGTGCACGCCTGATAGCTGCTTTACATGAGGAGACTGAGTGGCAGTGAGCCCTGGCGCTCTACCGAGGGATGCTAGCACTCCCGGCAGAACGCAGCTCAGGCTGTGTTTGTGGGATGAGTAGCACAGAGGGATCTGTCTTGGAGGACCGAAGCCCACATCCTCTGTGCTAACAAATCACCATGAGTCAGTCTGGCCACAGCATCATCTAAAACAAAACCGAACATATTTACAGAGGCACACAGGTTTACCTAAGTCCCCCAAGCACAGCAGAAAGGTGGGCTTCCAGGTCCCTGCATAGGAGCAAACCGTGCTAGAAATCAAATAGGACCCTTCTAAGTAAACACCCAAGTTAATAAAAAGAAGCCTGCCATTGACTACAGAGCACAACCAACTCCTCCATCTCCCTCTCGCTCATGATCTCATTTTGTTTGTCATGAAGATGTTATAATTTCATGAATAGGAAACCCAAGATGACAATTGTATAATGCCATATGAAGGGCCAGTGCAGATTTGGGGGGGGGGGGGGGGGGAGTTTTTTGTTGTTGTTGTTGTTGTTTTACTTATGTATGTGTGCGTGTGTGTATACATGTTTGAGACACATTTCACATGATACCAGTTTGGGTACAGTGTCTTAGAGGACCAGAGTATCCCAGGATGATTAAGTGGCTGGGTAAAAGGGCACAACCAGGTAGAAGCCCCATATGTTTCTCATTATCAAGGTCCTGGCTACTCTAATCACCCAGGGAACATTTCTCATTCAACGCTCCCTAATGTTAGGATCCTGTAACAGAAAAGTGGCATTTCACGGACATCTTTTCTTCCCTTCCTTCCCCGTCTCCTCATCTCTCATGCTAGTGTGATTTAAACTCTTAGACCGGGTCTAACAGAACTGGTTCATCAGGAAGTCTTCAGCAGGCTTCAGCATGTGGATATTTTCCATCAGCTCCTTGTCGAGGATCTATACTGCCTCCTTCTGGTGAGGCTGCCAAAGCCAAAAACAGTCCATTATCATAATTTAAAATGTTAAGTTCTTAGGCAAATAGGAAGAAACAGATTAGTGATGAGTCAGGGTCAAGAGACTGCAGGGATGAGAACAGGGGCTGATCCTAAAGAGAAAAGTGGATTTCTAAGGTGTTATATGCTCTATATCGACAGTAGCTATGGCTACGCATCTCTGAGTATACAAAAGAATTGAATTATAGAATGTAAATAAACAGTACATTATGTGTGACTCACAGTAAGGAGATTTGCTATAAAAATAGGAAGTTACAAGCTGAGCATGTTTCACCTGAAATGCTTGGGACCAGGAGTATCTGGGGCTTCTCGTTTTTTTGCATTATGGAATAAAATATTTGCATAAACACAATGAGAATTCCAGAGGTAGGAGCCAAGCCTACACACAACAGTCAATTGTGTTTCACACATACCTTATGCAGTAACCCTGAGGATTATTTCTTTAACATTATTAAGGATTCTGTGCATGGAACAAAACATCATGGTGTGGAATTCTTCCCTGGGAGGCATCATGTTAGCATTCAACAATTTATGGATTTTAGAGTGTCTTGGTTTCAGATTGTTTCCTTAAGGATGCTTCACTTGCATAATTCCTGTCCCAGAGCCAGCAGGTGAAACAGGTGTTTGCCCCACAAGCACATTGTTGGGTACAGGGGAGGAGCTGGATGATCTGGGAAGCCTTCTTCTACGAGACGGAAGAGCAAAACCAGGCTAGCAGCAAGCACAGGAGAGGACAAGACAAAGATTCTAAACAAAGTCTTTTCACAAAGTCTTTCAGAGCAAACCCAGCCCATTCTCGCACGCACTCCATAAAAGCCACATGGGTGCAGGCGTTTATCCAGAAAAGTGTCTCAATTTGAACTGATACTGCTAAAATTCAGAGCTTCGATTAAAAATGTAATTTAAAAAGATTGTCCTAGACTGTGGCTATGAAAATTAAGATGAATGTGCCAATTAATAATTAGTTTTTAAGCCAACAACAGTGTCTCCTTAAAAAATAAATAGCCAAATTCAGCACCTTCCCCTGGATGCTACTTAAACATCTCACTGTGGTTTAATCAAAAGAGAACTCGCCATCCCCCGTCACCCTCCACACGAGTTTGCACTCTTGCTCTGACACCTTCTTCTACATTCCGAACCTCAAACTGGACCACCACACACAATCTTGTCTTCACTCCCTCCCAACCAAGGCCTTAGACTCACGACAGTGCTATATTTCTAGTTACCATCACTTTTGGCATGCACAGCTACCTGAGCATCTTAGCAGGCTCCCTGTTGTTTCTGTCATGAAGTACAAATCCATTTCTAAGAACGCCATCAGCTAGATTCCTGTAAGTCAAGACTTTACCAATTCACTCTCTTGTTTAATCCCCTTTATGACATCTCCCATCACCAGCAGATTAAACACAAAACACATAGCCAGGTGCACAAGGCCCTCCATGTACTGGTCAGCTCTCAAGGAGCTTCTCTTTCCTTCAAGTCCTCCAGATTAAGTTTTCTCTTGCTAAAAAACCTCTGCCGAGGAGAAAATCCAAAACATAAATATAAGAATCCAAATGATCACTTGTCCTTAACAGAAATGGCATGCTGAAAATCACAGGCCTAGAAAGTCTTCATCTGCTCCCAAGCCCTTCTTTATTAAAATATATCCAGGATCATCTTTAAACTGAACGTGGTTTGTATATTGTATCTCCATGGAATACCTCTGTGGTTTAACATCTGGTTGGCACAAGACATGAATCAAATATAAACAGTGAACATGTCATCTCAGGACAGATAGATAGAGAGAGAGAGAGATAGATAGATAGATAGATAGATAGATAGATAGATAGATAGATAGATAGATAGATAGACAGATAACAGGATAGATCCGTCCATCCCCTGATCGTGTAACACAAATACACTAAAGTCACCACCACACCTTTCACAAAAATCTCAGGTGGCTCACCACTACCAGTCACTCAACACCAGCAAATTTACTTCATAATTTCAGGTCTTCTCTGGTTTCTTCAAACACCTTTCCATTTCTGAATAAGTTTCCATTTGAAATCACTCACACAAATAAGAATAATATACAAGCCCATGGGAAAAGTAAAATTCCTTTATCTCAGAAATGCTCAGTCAAAGGCACTAAGTCTCTAACAAATATGCACCTGTAAGGTGCCAAAAACAAAGTCATGCATTTTTTTTTTTTAAGTAAAACAGAGGGAGAGCTGAGCATCCAGTATAGGAGCAAAAGTGAAAACCATGTAAATTACCATAAGGTGAGACATCCTGAAGACAAATAAATGCACATTTATCTTCAGATACACAGGTATCTGACTCAGCTGTTAGCAAAGGCCCTCCTTCACATGAACCCAAACAGACTATTTTAGCAACATTAAATTATTTTTGAGAAGCAATTACCGTACACGTTATCTTCTCATATTTTAGCCAGCAGCTTCTCGGCTTGTCACCGTTTGCCACAAGACAAGGGCTCTTCGGCTTAGTTATTTTTATTTAAAAGATTCCTAGCATTTCTATTTAAATTTATTTCTCCCATAGCTTGAATATTCATTAAATATTGAGAGGAGCTGGAGCTATGGTAAGAATATATCCTAAGAGAAAATGTGTGAGAAAACATCATTAGACTCTGCAACGGGTCTGGGTTCTGCTGGTAGTAGTCATTAGCAGGGTTCATTTGGAGCCTTCTTTCCTCACTGTAAGTTGTTGCTTACTGGAGTGCATCGTCTAAATAGCATTGAAATTAACACCATTACATAAATTAAATATCTGTGAACATGTGTAGCTCTGACTTATAGTTGCCTAAATCATAAATTAGGCAACATAGTCCACCATTTACCCACACTGAACGCTGGCTATAGACTCCTAAAATCCAGATGAACTCAAAATATTTTAGCAATTCACATTAATGGCCACATTCTGAGAATCCAGAGGGTGAGACAAAAGAGCACATTTAACTTTGAAGCTTTCATGGTCACACTCATCACCCAGTGACAAAAGTTGTGTGCAATGAATAAGCAATAAGCAATAAGCAAACAGACGATTTCCTTGCTATTTGCTTTTCCTTTCTTTTTAAACTTTATTTGTGTTGGAGGGGTGGGGGGTGCCTTTGTGTGCATGTGTCTATGTGGCTGTACTTGGCCATCCGTGAAAGTGTGGGGTGACAGGTTGACATTCCTCAATCACTCTCCATTTTTTGAAACATGACCTCTCACTCAAGCTGGAGTCCATAGTTTGTGGTAGACCTGCTGGCCACTGAGCCCCTGGGATCACCTGTCTCCACCCTTTTACCCACAGCTTGGGCTAGAGACACACCACAAGACCATCAGACTACCACCACACTAGGCTCTTTTTTTTTTTTTTTTTTTTTTTTTTGGTTTTTCGAGACAGGGTTTCTCTGTGTAGCTTTGCGCCTTTCCTGGAACTCGATTTGTAGACCAGGCTTGGCCTCGAACTCACAGAGATCCGCCCGCCTCTGCCTCCCGAGTGCTGGGATTAAAGGCGTGGGCCACCACCGCCCGGCTCACACTAGGCTCTTTACATGAGTAAAGGAATCCAAACTCAGGTCTTCATGTCTCTGTGGCGAACATGTTGCCCACGAAGCCACTCTTCCCAGTCTCTCTGACCCTTCTTCATCTCACTATGAAACAATAACAATCTTCACACATAAGGGCGAGTTATATATAAGCCCGTTCTAAATGGGTTTGCTTTAAAAGAGGTTTTTCAAACTCATTGTGTGTGTGTGTGTGTGTGTGTGTGTGTGTGTGTGTGTGTGTGTGTGTTTCCATTTGTATGGGGTGGTGCGGCGCAGCTACAGCACTCATGTTTTAACACATTGAATGACAATTATTCCTAACTTAGAAAGTATTTTATTCTTTTCTCATATATTACATTCCAACTGCAGTTTCCCCCTCTTTCCACTCCTCCCAGTCCCCCCCCCCCCCCCCCCCCCCCGCCACCTCCCCTTGTCCCCAGATCCACTCCTCTACCATTTCCTTTAGAAAAGAGCAGGCTTCCCAGGGATATCAACAGAAAGAACATGGCGTGACAAGTTACAATAAGACTAGGCACATACCCTCGTATCAAGGATGGATGAGGCAACCCAGCAGGGGAGGGGGAACGTTCCAAGAGCAGGCAAAGGAGTCAGAGACAACCCCACATCCACTGTTAGGAGTCCCTCAAGAACTCCAATTTTAAGAATTATGGTTTCAAGAAAGTCTCTGGACTTTGAATCCAGACCCACATAGCTGATGACATTTTACAATAGGGTCTTTTAGATGTTTCAAGAGAATAATATCCCCGAGAATGGATTCAACTGCAGAAGTCAGAGTCAAGCATATTTGCTCAGGATCTACTCCTGGAACACTGTGTGAACAAGAATAGCATCCCCATTATCAAAGAACTGTGTGACCAACCAGGGTAGGTAAAAAGAGGCATCAAATGGCAGGAGAATGCATGCTCACTGGAATACCAGGAAACAGTGGCTCACACAATGAATTCATGTGTTTGCAAATAATTCACAGCATAGAGAAGGAAGGAGATGCATAGCTGGGGCACACAGGAGACACCCCCACTGAAGTAACTTGTGAATTGACTTGTAGTTGAGAAGGTTTACCTATGATTGACAAGAAGAGGAAACTCCACATACCCAAAATAAGAGAAAGCAACTCAAGAGCACAGAAGTGCCGGTACTTGAAATTGGAAGAGAAATTTTGGCATGTTTCATAAAATTTCTCACAAATTTGTTTTAAAGGAAAGTTTTAATATTATCACATTTCTTAGAATGAGATTTGAACCTCAGACTATGTATGTAATCATGGTTCTAAAGAAAAAATAAATATACATAATGCCTTTGAGCCTGAGAGCTTTGGCTCTAAATGAGTCACAGAGATGAGAAGTTTCTATAACAAGTATTTATAATAAGTGTATTATAAATAAAATAAACATATATATTTATAGTAAGTATTATAATAATAATACAATAATTCTCCATTCATATGAAGGGGAAATACCCTTATAATTTGATATTCAATGACACTAATGGTACAAGGGCTTAAAATGACAGAAAACCAAGCACCCTTGAGTACCTGCAAATACGCAATCATTACTTGCATAAAAAAGGTGGCTCTTTACCCTAATATTAAGCATAAAAGTATTCTGTAGATCATATCTAAGAAAGCAGTTACTCACTGGACTGCATGTATTCCATAACTGAATGAGTGGACAACCTCACCTTGGCCACACAAGGTCCAATAGGAGACCGCTGCCCATGGCTTCCCACACACTTACCAGCATCTGCTGTCTCAGCTGCCTGGCCAGGACGCTGTCCTGAAGAGCATTCTCCCGCTGAGAGGCATCCGCCAGCACATTCACTGTGGTTTCTGCTTCCTGAAGCCACTTGACCAAGTTCTCCAAGTCTTTCCGAGAAGTCTGCACTGTCCGCAGCTCGGCCTCCAAGGCACTCTGTCTGTCAGCGATGCTGAAAGAAACAATATGGCAGACACAGATCTGTGATTTACATGGTGACATCGTACATCATGCGTACCTAAGACAAAATTAACAGCTAGCCTCAGAGGAGCTGCCACCCTTTAAGCCATCAAATGTCACTGTGTGATTTCTTCATCTGTTGGTCTAAAATAAACGTTAAGGAAATTTTAAGTGATTTGTGAGATACCAATACAGAAACATAGAAATATTAATAAAACCATAGCCACACCATCAAATAATTGTGCCTGTGTTTTACATATCATATTTATACATTCACAGATTTATTTGTACATCATAGATTTATGCCAATATCCATGGGCTGCCATAAAAGGGATTTCAATCAAAAGGCAATATCAACACACATTCATATATCACCGAATGAATGGGAAGGAGCAAAAATCAAAAAAATTTTAAGATTTAAAACAAATAATGTAAGGGCTAATGTTTGCAGCTCAATGATAAAGCAATTACCTAATATTCACAAGGCCCTGCACCCAATCCTCACTACAAAGAAAATAATAACATTTCGCACTTGCTAATAATCCAAGTAAATACAAGTTGATTTAATTTAACATCTTTAATACCATAACAATGTTTAGTGATATTAATTTAATATTTAATAATATTTAGAAGACACTGGGCAAATAAGCTTCTATGAATGTTTCATTAGTTCTACATCAAAACTAGAGCACTGGAAGTTATTTGAATTGGAAAAGATACACACCTGTATAGTCAACATTTAACATTATATACCTCAAAGCTTCCTAGTGAGACATAAACAAATCATTTTTAAAATAGGTACTGGACTGGAAAGATGGATGGATCCATGATTAGGAGTGCCTAATGTACAATCATGAGGATGGGAGTTTGGGTCCCAGCAAGTAACAAGTTCACAAATGCCTGGACTTCCAGCTCCAAGGGATACAACACAATTCCTATTCTGGCCTCTATGCAGGCAGGCAGACAGATGACAGATGACACAGAGAGAGACACACACACATACAAATTAAAATAACTCTTAATTTTAAAAATTGGGCACCAACAATTTTAGTCCTATTTATTTAGACCCAAGAAAATTGGAACTGCATGTCCATACAAAGTCTCATACACCAATGTTTAGAACATTATTATTCAGAATATAGAAACAACACCATGGCTCATCATATGAAGGAAGAACTAATCAATGGAATATTATATGGTAATACATGAACAATTACTCAATTGTAGAATCAAAAAAAAAGTCCTAATAAATAGTCTATCATTCATGTACCACAAAACGATTATGCGAAGAGAAGGAATCCACATACTGAAAGACATGTACTGTGAGTTCCCACTTGTGGGAAACCTCTAAAGCAGATAAACTCAAAGAGAGTGAAAGCAAATGATGTCTCCCCCTAGGACCACAAACAACCCAAACAGGAACTGGAGAGTAAAATATGGTCCATGCATATGCAATGGACTATGACTCAGACACCGAGACAAACTATGTTCAATGACATGGGCAAGCTCTCACATTCACTCTGCTAAGTGAAAGAAGCCAGATTTTAAAACAAAACAAAACAAAACAAAACAAAAAACAAACAAACAAAAAAAAACACTCCAGTGAATCCATTCATGTGACACTCTGGGATGACATAATCATACCAGCATTCACTCCCTAAAATTCCTCTAGTCACATCCGTCTAGAAAATGAACCCAAATTACCTTACTTGTAATTTTCCTGAGAAAAGAAATTATAATTTATCAACAATTTCTTTTCCCAACTTTATCCTCTACTTTTCTCTCGTATTCTCTTTATGTCCATGGAACATGTTTCAGTTCCTTCTAGAATATTGTTGATGGTATGACCATGTAAAAATTTTACATCCACATTACAGTGTGCTTCCCACCATCTCCATGAACAAAATCACACACCTGTCTTTTAAAGTTTAGAACCTATGTCTTCTAGACTATTCCTTCTTAGTTACATTCCCTCACTCTGGGCTTATAAAAGGTCAGTGAGCCACTTTATATAAAAAATAACCATGTGTGTTCTAGAAAGGTCCTTAGATTCTGATCTAGTCTCACACTACACTTTTACAATATATAGAGATTTCTTATCTGCCCACTTACTCTACAAACTATAGGCAGAAATAGCTTTCCATAGTTCCACATTCCTCAGAGTCCTTACTGCAGAATTATGACATTTATAAGCTGCCAATCTAGCCATAATATGCCTTTGAGATTTGTTCGTAAACACCATTTTCCCTGAAGACTGTGGGTTATAGACTACATAAGACTTTACATATCATGAAGGAGGAAAATTCTAGAACCAAAGAAATAAGACTCCCAACACCAGGAAATACCGGGTGCCCTTTGATGATGAGCCAGGGGATCAGAGAGAAGAGAGTGCATGGCTATCTACACACAATTAACCAGGCAAGCTAATAAATTACCTTTAATACCCCTCGTAGGCTACCCTTAGAAGAAAAGGGCCTAATTTTGCCTCCTCCTCTGTCTTTTTTACCAGGGATGTGGGTTAGGGTGAATCATTTAAAACCTTTGATTTATTTGTGCCATCCTTAAAAGGAAGAGCTCGGGCTAGATGAGTGAGAGAGCCATTGCAGACACTCCGGGAGTCCTTTCCAACCTGTGCACCCCATTGCTATGATGACAGAAGCTGAGGCAGGGGTTCCTCCATTGTCGCCCCGTGCTAGCTACAAATTCCACTTCATTAGAGAGTCTCTATCTGTACAGGAAATGTCACTGGTGGACCCATGAGCAAAGTGCAGACAGCAAAGAGGCTGGGGGGCACCGATCCTCCGGCTCCCAGGGCACATACGTGTGTGTGCACAGATGCACATGTGTGTGCAGAAGCTAAAGGACAAACTCTGATGCCATTCCCGAAACACCATCTTTTTTTTTTTTTTTTTTTTTTTTTTTTTTACACAGTCTCTCACATGCCTAGGACTTCCCATGTAGGCTACACTGGCTGGCGACTGAGCCCCAGGGATCCACCTCTCTCTGCCTCCCGGCCCTGGGATTACAGGTACACACTATCATGTCTGGCTATTTTTACTTTTTTCAAACATAGGTTCTGGTTAATCAAGCTCAGGTCTTCATCCCAACTCTTACCTGAGTCTCAGATAAACCCAGAAAGAGGTAGAGGACATCCTGAGAAACAGATGCGTGGGTATAGAGGAAGGAGTAGACTGTGACTGGAATACAGGTTTTAACTTTAGGAAATTTCTGTTTAGAAGACAAAGGCAGGGACTTTTTTTAAAATCTAAATCTTTAAACCTATAAAACTAAAAAAAAAAAAAAAAAAAAAGAGAATAGGCTGAAAACATATAAGCTATAACATTTGAAGTCTACAAAGAGGGACTTTAGCTAAAATATTTTTATGCTTCAAACAAAAGAAATAACTGGCTATAGGACACAAAGAAAATAGAAATAGCTTCACCTAGAAGCTGTATGGACATCCATGGGTGACAGATTTGTGATCATTTATATTAAAGGGAACTAAGATTTTCTAAAATATGAACTCTTAGCTTTCACATGATATCCGTAATAAAACTCGCCGCGCTAGTCTATAAAATAAGCCGATAGCCATTTTGTAACATAAAATATGGCCACCCACATAGCAGGCTTTTGAAAATGTCATTTTAAAGATGTTAGGCAATGTTTGGTATTTTAAGCTGTAAAATGTATATTTTACTGTTCAATGAAGGGTGTGTATTGCTTATAATTGGTCAAAGAGAATGGTCTTACAAATACAGGTCTTTTTGACAAAATGCAAAAGGAGTTTTTAGGAAAGCCACAGTTGTATGTGGCTAATTTTGATGTTTTAAAAGGTGACCTCTACAGTAGTATATGATTTCAATGTCTTTATCTCTTTCTGAGTAGAAAATGGCAGCACTAGTCTGAGTGGCAGGTAGAAAACTTAGAGCGATTTCTTCAGATTTTATTCCCTTGAAAACAAAATTAACATTTTCCTGAAATACATACTAACACACACTGTGCGGGGAAAGCACCCAAGTGAACAGTGAGTATTGCTGAAATACCCCATGCTCTTCTGGCGAGCAGTCCTTGCTATATAGAGACTGGGTCTTTACCAAGGCATTTAAAATATCATTGCATGGGATTTGAGGAGACTGTGTGCTAAGACGTTAATCCTAGACCACTTAAAAGGCTGGAGAGCCCCTGCCTCCAACTCATGATGCACAGTTATATATGACACACCAGAGCAGTGACCTCCCCTGGGACTGCTACTGCCACCAACACCAAAACAGACCACCCAGACATTTCCATGAGAGGCTGTGTCTCTCCACATCTTCTTTATTTACTTCCTTGTTTATTTAAGCTAGATCACTTCTCACATTTGTCTTCACTAATTGACCAATATTATACTTCCAAATCTTTCCCAACATGCCCGTGTCTACCTTCCAAAGGCACCTTCCATCAAACCCTGGAGCTCATACTGCACAATCGACCAGCTCCCCTGTACCCTGGTCTCCTCAGAACAAGTCCTCATCTGGCCTTCACCTTCACTGAATCCTTGAGCCCAAAATTACCATGCCTTCAATTCCTCCCTATTCCTGTCCAGTCTGGCTGTTCCTCCTCACAGCACACTTCTCTAAAATTGTTTCTACAAATCGTTTGTACTTTCTTGCCTCCATAGTGTTTTTCTCCCCAAACCCACGGTGTCTCCCAGTTCAGTGGTCAATATCTGTGAAAATAGTCAATCTTTTCTTATTCCCACTATATCAAGCCACATAGCTAACCCACCGAAGTGGTATCTAAAGCACAGGTGGAGCTTACAGTATCCACGGCTGGATTCCCAACAGCCAACAATGTCCCCATTGCTAAACTAGACCTAGTAGTCACCTCCTTTCTGCTCTTCCCCATTATTCCTTCACCCCAGGGAACTATTCTCAAAGTGAGCCCTACAGAGATTAAATTTTCATCAATACAAACAGTGTCAACCCCATATTCATCACTCCCATAGCTTCCTGTTACACTCATGTCATTGAAACGCCTGTGCTTTACAAAGTGCATATCTGGCCTCTGCCCCCTCTCCCCTCACATCCCAGGCCCAATGACTTTTACAACTGCTATTTATTCTGGAACTTTCTTCAACTTCTTTTGACCCCCAGAAGTAGCTTAAGTACCTACCGCCTCTGATGTTTGCTTTCTTATGTTTTCCAACTCTTCCTAAGTCCCTTTCTAACACTGTGCTGCTGACTTATTTTACATCCCCCAAACAACCTCCTAGAATTATGGATTTTTCCCCCTCAACTTCTCCCATACTCCATGGTTTCCCTTTGTAGCTAGTTTTCCTGCCTGGCCCACAGTCAGGACAAATCTCTGTCACTCACCAGTCCCACAGCCTCTCAGACCCAACCAAGTAAACACAGAGACTTATATTGTTTACAAACTGTATGGTCATGGCAAGCTTCTTGCTAACTGTTCTTATATCTTAAATTAATCCATTTCTATAAATCTATACCTTGCCACGTGGCTCGTGGCTTACCGGCATCTTCACATGCTGTTTGTCATGGTGGCAGCTGGCAGTGTCTCTGACTCAGCCTTCCACTTTCAACAATTCTTCTCCTCCTTGTCCCGCCTATACTTTCTCCTGCCTGACTACTGGCCAATCAGTGTTTTATTTACTAACCAATCAGAGCAACACATTTGCCATACAGAACATCCCACAGCGTCCCTTATAGAATGTAAGCTTTCTGGACGCAGGTACAAGTATAGTTAAGGCTGATTCTTCAGGACTCTCATAGAGCCTGGCCGGCTAGAGGCTAATAAACAGTTTTTTAATTAAATGATTAATTCACTAAAGGAATAAAAAAAAAAAGAAGGAAAAGACAAAGACTACCCATTGATACAGAACTGAGAAAAATGTCTGCCTGTAGGAGCCTGATACAAACTGAACATAGAGGCAGTCCCAGCATGCACCACAAACAGTGCTCATGAAGGCTTTGTTTTTTCAAGGGCAGAAAAACAATACACAGAATATTAAATAACAGAACAGAAAAAATATAGAAGAGTGTAATTTTTATACTGTCAATGCTAGTGACAGAAACAAACAAACAAAAAAAACAGACTGAAACTAAAGGTGGCTACCAGGGAAAGAAGTTACCTTCCAAGAGGATAAAACAAGCTGGCTGACCCAAATCTCTGAATCTCGTACTGGTAAACAACCGAGAAGGAAAAAACTACCTGCACCTAAGAGTGACAGCTGCTCGTTTTACGAGCTCAGTGGTTGAGCCTGGCCAAAGTCAGGCGTAAGTGGTGACCCCAATACGATATCGTTCATTGACCGCTCTTAAAAGGTATTGACCAAACTGAAGTATGATCCAGGCTTAGAAGAACGCATCCCTTTTTACTTAATTTACAGAGATGATAAGCAAGCACTAACTGAGAAAGAGAAATGAAATCGAAGCTTTGAGATATGCAGCAAAACACACTGGGAAAGCGATCATGGTCCAGAATCTAACAAATTCAATCTTTCTATTTCCAAGTCTCAGATGTTCCAAGCTGCCTCAAACTCCCTGTGTAAAGGAGGATTTCCTTGAACTCTTGATCTCCCTATCTCTTGAGTGCTAAGATTACAGGCGATGGTTGTCATACCCAATTTATGCAGCACTTGGGAATCGAACCCAGGGCTTTATATGCACTAGACAAGCCCTCTACCAACTGAGCTATATCCCCAGCCCATGGACTCAGTCTTCAGAGTTCATAAAACTTCTATCAGTCCTTGTAAACTACATCCAGTCCACGAGTATTAATGAAAAAGGCAGTGTCATCTGAAATGAAGAAAATAAAGCTATTTGGCTCATCAATTTGAACTCTATGCATGGCTCCCCGTCAAATAGCAGTCTTTAAAGTTTTCAACTCTTTTCTTCCCTGGATTGTTGGATTTGTGTTTTAGCACAAAGCACTTGAATACAACATAAATTAAGCAAGTATGATGATTTCACTAACCAAGATAATTGGATTTTTAGAGACGTTTCATCGACTAATAAAGACTGAGTGTATCGCTAATGCATTCATTAAAGCAGATAATCCAACTACTTTATCATGAGGATCAGCAGAAACCGTTCGGAATGACAAACAAGCAGCTACAGACTTTGTATCAGCCATACAAAGCTCTGCAAAGTGTGACTGCCTACGAGGAAGACACAGCAGCATGATGATCATCTAGGCGACCTTTTCTGGAGCCGAGACCAGGCCCCGAGAACGTTTAGATGTTGCTTCTGATCTCACAGTAGTCCTACACATCAGACATGTTCTCCGATTTAGAACCGGGTAAGGGAAACTCAGTGAGATGACCTAACTTGCTCAGGAGTCACACAGATGGCAGATGCATATGGTGGGCTTTAACCAAGGACTGTCAGATACCTCACACCAGGCCCTCTGCTCTCCCTGTACCATTCTGGAAATGCCTTAAAATAGGCAGAGGAGAACAGGACCTTGTAGAGTAAGGACAAGGAGAAATTCCACAGCTAATTAGTGACTCTTGAGAAACCATAGCATACAGCCACAGTACTGATTTCCCTTATAATCCTTCAGTACAGATAACTCTATTTATATACATATACATGCATATATACCTCCATACCCTTATACATATGTATGTATATGCATATATATGTGTGTGTATATATAAGTACACATACACATAAAATGTTATTTTATCCATGCAGGGCCCAAATATAGAGCTAAATAACCATTCAGACCCAAATCAGGCATCCACACTCCAGAATTTGCTATAAATTGACTACTTCTAAACCACCTGAAATGCTCTGAAATCTAATATGTGTGTGTATAATATATATATATATATATATATATATATATACATATATGTATTACTAACATGATGCCACAGTGGAAAATTCTGTTTCATTGTTTTAAAACTACTTAACATGTTATATAAATTACCTTCAGGTTACATGTATATGGTACACATGAAGCTTTATTAGTTAATTAATTACAGTGCTGGAATGGCACAAGGCCTCGTACATGCTCCACTCCCCAACTTACCAGGAACATTTACAGCACAATACATTCCATGTCATGTCACTGGAGCGCCATCTCCTATGTCTGTCACTACATGTCTCCAAGTTCCAACTACTTCTAGTCCCAAGCATAATAAGGGATACTTAACTTTGTGCAAACACATTTCAACTGTCTAAATTTGCAATAAATAATAGTTAACTGGTATTAAAAAGGAAAGCAAAAAAAAAAAAACTAAGAATTTTTGTACATTGGAAAATGACTGTATCTATACTACAGATTATCTTCAGGGAGGTTAGGGGAAACAGTCAAACACACTAATATTTATGCTCCTAGAAGGAAGCCATGCACACTGAGCTACATAACGACTATAATAAATGCCCTCACATCAAAGGACAGCTTTCTGTTATCAGAGTTGTTTGGGATTTTTGACATTGCAGATAAAGGAACGAGGACCTTTAACTGTGAATGGTCAATTTCAATTCATACCAAACGTCGCCACTGAAAGCTGATATTAAACTTCACTAACATTATTGCATATGCAAGTGTAATACCCCCTCCCCTCTGCAGAATTCCGCTGACAATGATGTATATTCAGAATACAGCTGCGAAGTGAGAGGAAGTGATGATAAGGGCCTGTCGGGGGCTGTCAGCGTGGCACAGTCATGGGCTAGAGATTGCTATATTATTCACAGACGCTCCCATATCTTTATTCTGATCTGCTCTCTATACACAGCGCAGATAAGAACCAGTAAAGAGACTCACAGGCAGATCTGAGGAGCAAGTGCGCAGAGCGAGCATGCACCAGCAATAGCTGACATTCTGATAACAAAGAAGAAAAATTAAAACCCTTGCTAAAGAAAGTAAGAGTCTGGCTGTGTGGGCCAAAGGACCCAAATTCTAATCCCGCCTATGTTTGGCGAGCTGTGTGGCCCTGAGGAATTGTTTACCTTCTCTGTGCTTCCATTTGCTACCAATGCATGCTGATGAAGATGCTTCTGGTCTCTTAAGACTGCAGGAGAGCAGTGTGAAGTGCTCACTGCAGAGAAGGACAATGAGCAGCCACTCTGACCGACACACACTGAAACCACAGCAGACGCTCACTCACCAGAGAGAGGCGGCAGCTTGTTCAGATTCCCACCCATGCTTCAGAACTCAGAGCACGGGTAGGATCGCCAGCTTTCAGTCTTACCGAAGTAGCATGTGTCTGTTCTGTGTGACTTTGATCATGGCATTTAACTTCACGGAACTTTGGGAGTGTGAGGTTAGCCCACGGGTTCTCAAAGGAGGTGTTAAGTGGATCTACGCCCAGAGTTGGGGCAGAAAAACGTACTCCTTTCTCTGTCTTACTCTGAAGCTTAAGTGCATGAGATACAAGGAGACACACAGTACATTCCACGACTAATGATCGAAGCTGATGAGGGAAGATTGAAAGTTCGATCCTAGTCTGAGCTACATACATTGCAAGTTCAGCTGTCAGTAAGACTCTGCCCCCAAAATAATTCATTAACTAATTAATTAAAATTTCAAAGTGGGGGGGGCGTCTAAAAGCTTCTAGTGGGAGATAATTTTAAAATACTGGACTAAAGTGGGCGTGAAACGTCTCAATCTGTCTTTATAACAACGAAGTCAAGAACACAAAGGAAGGTTAATATAATCTCACCCCTTGCTTGAGAAAGTCAGGAACGGTTGGTTTATGTATTCCCAAGAGATGTCTATTTAGGACAGTTAAAGATGTGAAACACACTTAATTTCAATATAGAAGCTCTAGCTGTCACTCCTGAAGGATCCTGTGAGCTACAGGTTTGGTGCATTTTCTGAACTGTATAAATAACAACGTTATCTAAATCCTGTCTAAATATTAATATGACTTATTTCTAAAATAATATAGAAAGAGACTAAAGTAAAGCAAGTCCTTGTAACTACAACAAACCGGGACTCTGTGGGCATCTCCACTTTGATAGATGAAAGATCACCTTGGAACATAATTCATTTTTAATTGCCTCCTCCATCTAATTTAACTGCAGCTAGGGGCTGTCTTAAGATATTTACAAAGTAAAGGCAAGAAAAGCCTTAAACAAAGCAGACAGCACATTTCAAAGTGAGTGGTCGAAATTTTTTTTGGTGGGGGGTGGGATTGTTTATAATAAAAACAAAGATGGTTCTTACTCATGAGATTTCTGGTAATGGATAAAACAGCTTTAAGGATTACTACACTCACTGCTGTTTTTAATTCACCTTCCTCTCTGTCTTAGTTATGAGATCTATCCAATCAATGTGTCATGATGCTAAAAATACCGATTATAGCTGTTCAGCTTTAACTTTCGGCAAAGTTGTGTTTGTTGAGGTATTTATCTGGAACCTGAGTAAATCTCTAACACATGTACAATCTCATGCTCTCCCCTCAGAATCTTCTTTCTTCACGGAGTTTGCAGAACCACTTCAAAGAATCTAACTAAAAATGACATCTAGAAGTCCAACAAGGTGGCTTAATGCTTTCCACCAAGCCTAACAACCTGAATTTAATCTCCAGAACACACGCAGTAGAAAAAGAGAACCTACTCCTCCATGTTGTGCTCAGACCTACACCAATGCAGTAGCACCCATGGGTACACATGTACACCATATACACACATAGACAGACAGACCGACAGACAGACAGACACACACACACACACACACACACACACACACACTAAAACAAATCTAGAGACAAAAATTCTTCCATGTTAAGCTACCATTAAATTATTGGAACTATTATGTCAGAAAGTACTGATATCAACTTTATGCACTGCAAAATAAACATGGTTTGATATCAAAATAATTTTCAGGAAATCGCAAGAACATAGGAAAGATGTTTGGGAAGCCATAACTTCACTTCTATACAGGCACTGCCAGTAAGATGTATAAAATAAATACTTTGCTGGGTGGTGGTGGCACATGCCTTTAATCCCAGCACTCGGGAGGCAGAGCCAGGAAGATCTCTGTGAGTTCGAGGCCAGCCTGGTCTGCAGAGTGAGTTCCAGGACAGACTCCAAAGCTATACAGAGAAACCCTGTCTCGAAAAACCAAAATAAATAAATAAATACTTTCTAACTGATGATGAACATAAACATACAATCTGGTAAAAATGTTAACTACTGTTTACGGTTTCTCAAACCCTACAAGATGAACTTCTCTTATAAACACATGTGTTATTTCAGGTTGTTCCAGACATACGGACTAGATGACAATGATGGGAAGAAAAGATAATACATGAACCAAAACTCTGCACATAGATGATTTCAGAGGTCAGGTGGTAAATCCATAATGTCTGCTCCTCATCTAAAGATGTTCCAGTCAAATATCACACATTACTATAGTAATAGTCAATGCTAATATTACCCTAAAGTAGTTACAACTACCTGTGTTCCATACCAGAGAACTACAAAATGTATTCTAAATAACACAAAATGGCACGAGAAAACATTTTTTTAAAAATTACTAGCAAGGTTAAAAGAAAAATGCATTGTACAATTTCAAAAACATATACAAATACACACTCTGCGCAAAGTATAATAATGTGTACTTTGTTCATCATAATTTAAAAGCAGAAAAAAATAATAAAATACACTTCTAGGATTAGCATATTTAGCCTACAAGAAAGCCAAGGAAATTGGATTCTCAAGTAGACAATGCATGTGTTCCTGCCGAGACTTTCAAGTTACCTCTGTTTGAGATTGATCCATGATGTTTTCAAGTACTCGGTGGTTTCTTTCACATTCCTGGTGTCATCGCTACCGTATTCTTCCAGAAGTTTCTGCAGGACGTTTTCAAACGCCATGATGACACCATCGCCAGAACCCACTTCTTGAAGCAACAGCTAGGGCATAAGTTGAGGCATAGCTGTTAGAAATAGTCACTCAGTAACTAGTACTATCCAACCCTGGTATTCCTGGGAAGTTCTAGCACATTTTAGACACAGAACTCAGAAGAAGAAAGAAAATAAGAGGACAAATTCTCAAGTTTAAGCCAAAATAATTGAATCAAAGTAATTCTAGAAGTAGGGGGAAAAAAAGAAAAAGAAAAGAAAAGAAGGGCTGGAGAGATGGCTCAGAGGTTAAGAGCATCGACTGCTCTTCCAGAGGTCCTGAGTTCAATTCCCAGCAACCACATGGTGGCTCACAACCACTTGTGATGAGATATGGTGCCCTCTTCTGGCCTGCAGGGACACATGCAGGCAGAACACTGTATACATAATAAATTAATAAACCTTTAAAAAAAAAAAAAAGAAAGAAAAAAGAAAAGAAAAGCCTGCCTGAGGAGGGGCTAGAGAGATGACTCAGCACACACTGTTCTTGAAGAAGACCTAAGTTTAGTTTCTTGAACTCACACTGGGTCAGCTCAAAAATGCCTGGAACTCCAGCTTCAGGAGATGGACACTCTCTTCTGACCTCCACAGCTACCTGCACTCATGCCCACCCACTCATCCCCCAACACACATATATACATACTTAAAAAATAATTAAAATAAATCCTTAAAAGAGAAAGTGCCTGAGAAATCAGGTGCATAGTGGGTGATAATAAAAGATGACCCATCTGAGGTACCTGACTTCCTCAAGCCCTTTGACCTCTTCATTCCTCTTGCTGTATATCTGATTCTCACAAGATATGAATCATATTTGAATGAACTAAGTTCTTCTATATGTGTTTGGAGACATGTCAAAGACTACCGTGGTGGAAATCCTCTGCTTCTTACCCCTGGATCACTCTGCCCCTTATCCCTGGACCACTCTGCTCCTTACCCCTGAATCACTCTGAGTGTTTGCAAATATAACAGTTCAAATGGATCAAGATTTGTTAGGCATTTGCCTAAATGTCATCACAAACACTCAGTGTACCACGGACACCAGCCCCTTCACACTTTCCCAACACTAGAAAGAGTCAATCAGTCAAGATAGTTCCATGAAATCCAAATGACAGTTGAATGTGTCACTAATACTTTTTGTAGCAGTCGTGAAAGTAAAAATCCACCTTAAGGTTTCAGAAGAAACCTATACACATTGTTCATTTGAGTAGCAGAGAATCAGTGCACAGTACTTGTGAAAGACTGCTCCCAAATCCTTCCCCTCCATGGATATCAAATCTACACATGTCCCTTAGATTAAACGGCGTAGTGTTTGCACAATAAGCTGTGAACATCCTTCAGTACACTGCAAATCTCCTGTAAGTTACTCGTATTGTTTAAAACAGTGGCCCTCAGCTGGGCGGTGGTGGCGCATGTCTTTAATCCCAGCACTCGGGAGGCAGAGCCAGGCAGATCTCTGTGAGTTCGAGGCCAGCCTGGTCTACAGAGTGAGATCCAGAACAGGCACCAAAGCTACATAGAGAAACCCTGTCTCAGGGGAAAAAAAAAAAAAAAAA